>CAJNIZ010019336.1:28039-88755 GCA_905231905.1 Symbiodinium pilosum
CGAGGACCAAACGCAAGTCCAAAAATGCCGACACTTTTTCGTTTCGCGACCGGGATACCCCCGATCCCTGTGATTGTTGACACTTTTGAGATGCGAAAACCAAACGCGTGTCAAAAGTGACGACGCTTTTTCGTTTTGCGACTAGGGCCCCCCAGATCCCTGTGATTCCCTGTGATTGTTGACACTTCTTAGATGCGAGGACCACACGCAAATCCAAAAGTGCCAACACTTTTTCGTTTCGCGACCAGGATACCCCGATCCCTGTGATTGTTGACACTTCTCAGATGCGAGGACCAAACGCAAGTCCGAAAGTACCGACATTTTTTTCACTTCGCGACCAGGACCCCGATCAAAGTGATTGTTGACACTTTTCGAGTGTGCAAAAGTGCCGACACTTTTTCATACTTTTTCGCTTCGCGACCAGGACCTCCCCCGATCCCTGAACGCAACGACTTTTGGTCACCGCCTGGAGACGTGGGCCCCAACCTCAAAACGGGAACCCTTCTGCTGAGCATTCGGGGACAAGCAGGGAGGTCATCGAATTTCCAAGTTCCAACTTCTTGGCGTTTAAGGTTCAGTGTGCACCCTTGCCGTCAGCAGCAACATCTCACGAAGCTAGAAGGCGTTTCTTGGAGGCGGCAAATGTCATGGACTGCAGTGCAAAAGCCCACCGGCAGGTTGAAAACCAACAGCCGGAGGGGGGCCAAGAACACACGTTGCGCTCCGCTCAAGACCATGCCATGACAAGGGGCCGCACCCGTACAGCTATGACCGTGAAGGTGTTGGCTGGCCGCCGAGCAGGCATCAGGCTCGGAGAACCCAACCACCGAATCTAAACATCTAAATCTAAATATCCCTACAGGGCCCTGAGCCTAAACACTGTCAATGACTATAAACACCACTGCCATTCCCAGAGTCCACGAAGGTGAACGTCACGCCGTAGGCATCTGCAGCAATGTCTTGGAAGGCCTCGAAGGCACCGACAAAGAGCTTGTTGCTGGCAATCACCTGGCTTGCTCAGGCTGGGCTACCTGCAAAGTTTGGGCAGAGAAGCCTTGCTAAGAATGGCCACGGAATTTACAGCGTAATGTAAGCGTCGTTGTTATAAAGGGGTGATAATGATGGAATTCCCCTGGCCAGCGAAAATCCCTCAGATTTAGGATTCCAAATTTGATGGTAATTGTAAACCTGTGGTTTGCTGCTTGATATACCCTCTATACTGGGCGGGCCGGGGGCACTTGTTTATAAAGTGGCGATGATACTGAAAATCTTCAAAAATCATGGCTTGCAATCGGAATCAAATAAAAGCAATGCAAACGAAGAGCTCTTTTGCTTGCTTCTGTGCAGATGCAAGTAGAATCTGAAAGAGCACAGGCCTTAACACACTTGAAGCAGAGGTAGGTCAAGAGCGTGTCGCAGCAAAAGAATTCTTGAAATGAGCCTTTAATGCTTTACTTGACCAAGCCAGACCCAGAGTAGGTTCAAGCTCGAAAAAAATCCTAAGCTGCAGGGATGCCAGAAATTATCGAACTCTTATTAGCCCGCTTTTGACTTCCAATCCCCAGACGAATCTCCAAAGACCAAGCCCCCCCAAATCATATTAACAAAAGGGTGGTAACATATAATCACCCCAGATGTTGCTTCCTAATTTCAATCATGTCTATCATGTATTGTGTAAGTCAACAGCATTCTCGAAATCAGCCTTAGTCATATTTTCTTAACCAAGCCAGCCCAGTGCAGATTCAAGCCTACGTTGGCCTACATTGCCATTGCTATTCATTTCGAACATTGTTGAATTGAGCCTCCATTCCTTTTTCAGAAAAACAACAAAGAACTCGGGCCCCAGAGTTTGTTATTACGACCCCCATTTCCGGACCTTTGTTTTGAGATTGCTCTGCCAGCAACTCGGGAGGTTAATTAAAGTGACCCTCACATTACTATGATGTGCTTAGAGTGGGGGCGGGAGGGTATTTTCTGATTTACTGACTGTGGGCAGATCCCCGCATGTTCCCTTCCGGCTAGTGCATGAGCAAACTATTTTCCTGGTATATTGAAGTACACAATTAAAAGCGAAATACGACTCCACGTCCGCCAAGCCGCGTGATCACCCGGTGCTAGCCTCGCATTTCTTTTGGACTCGGCGACGAAACATAGTTTCTTTATGTTTGTCACTGCGTTCTTATCAGCACGGCCGAGATTTTCGAACAATGCTATTACAAAACCGGATTCGGTTCTTAGGCCCAGCAGCTGGTCCAGGAGAACATGGTAAGCGGCAGAGCCACTGGCCAAGGCCACGGCAAACTTCGCAATGTGGGCTTCTGCCACCATTTTCTCCAGCATGCAGAGTTCCTGGGCTGATTACGCAAAACTCCTTGTGCATCCCAATTCTTTGGCACTTCTTGATACTTCTTGGGATATTGTAGCACGAAACCGTTTTGCCAAAATCGAGTACCACCTCGGGCGTGGGAAGATCGGATGATACCTAACTGAGGCTGCATATGACATCCATACCTCTTTTTCTTGAGTTCTCATTACCGAAGTCGTTGTCCTTTCTATTGCTTATGATGGCTTTTCGAGTTCCCGCCAACACTCGGAAATTGTTGAGGCTAGCCAAGATTCCCCGAAGATGGGTTATCATCATCATGCAGCCACAACTTGAAATCATAGAATCACCCAAGACACATTCAGGGGGTATTGGGCGCAAGCGTTCTGTCGGTCTGGCTCCAGAGGATCGCATGCGATTTTCCTGTCTTCTGAACAAAGCAAGACAAGCTGCAACTTTTGCTAGCAACCGAAAAAAGAACAACCTAGCGGCTAGCGCCTGACATCCTTCTGAGATCTTCTGAGCCAAGCTTCAGCATGCGGCTGGTCAAGCCATTTACCGGTTTCGGCTGGGGCAGGGCACCAGAAGAAAAAGCGCCGGATATGTCACGAAGCAGGTCAGTGGGACACTCTAGGCCGACCTTTTGTGCAGGGTGGAAGCAGTGTCCCTTTTTATCCCATCTGCCTAAGGCAGTGGTCGAAGCTCAGGGTTATGGACTGTGATCTGCCGACTGCTCATGAGAACTTAGACCCTGAAGCGAAAACTGTTTCAGGAGGGACTACATGGAACCCATGCACCCGGTCCATCGGCAAATATCTGGAACAAGCGCGGAAGCAGGGTAACAGCCAACAGGCACTGTCAAGTGACTCACAATCAACCCGGGCACCGCAGCACCTTCTTCCTATCAAGGAGACCATGTGGAGGTACCGACAAACCTATGGCGACCGTGAGCTGCAAAGTAAGGTTGACTGCAGCTGTCCGGGGGTGAAAACAACGCTCTGCGAGCGCCGCTGCAGGCACATTTCAACGACCTGGCCCCAACAAGAATTCACTTTCCAGAGATGCGCAAGGCTGAAACGCAAGGACCCAACCCACTGGCCCAATCTTTGTCCACTCACACAGATCGTTTGCTGCGTTAAGTTGCAGGCCTGACCCAACCAGGTCACCCGAACGAATTGGCCATCGCCGCGCAAAGCACAGCCTTATCCTTGCCTAGATGTTCGGCGCCGCAGATTCCAAGCGAAGTGAGACCATCAAGGGTGAAAGAAGTGCTTCCTTCACCTAGCCTTGTACACTCCGCAGCACAGGTATCTGAAGGCTGAGTGCTGCGAAGCTCAAGCCACTTGTCCAACCTGAGAAGACGCCCCAGGGTAGAATCCTTTTTGTCGGACCCTCTGTCCACACACGCACCTTCCCAAGAAGTTTTCAAGTAGTGAAATTGCCCCAGTTGGGCTGGTGTCCAAGACATGCATGCAACATGATACCAAAAAGTGCTATCCCCGCAAATGACATCCCAAGCTTGCATGCAATATCCAGCCTCACTCCGGCTGCAAAGCCCAGCCATGTTGACGCTACATTTCCCCGCTCAGAAGCCCGCCACACAGACACCTGAAACAAGAGGTCGCCATACACACCCTCAAAGGACCATCCCCCAAATACCCCCAAGCATGGGCTGGAAATACATCAGCCCTGAGCTTTGACCAACTCGGAGCAGGCGGGTCTTTCAAGAGTGCCGTGACTTTTGCTAAATTTTACAATGATATGCGGCACCCTCGCCAGGACCTTGTGCAGTGCGAGGGCAATGACATGCTACGGCACCAGAGTGGGTTGAACTTAGTCTGCCATGCACACGGTGTTGTCCACAAAGCTGCGGAACTCAATGCCTTTGCGTGCCGCAGCACTGCAGCGAAAATATACACCTGAACCGACAAGGCCTGAAGCAAAGCACACGAATACAAATGGCAGATTACAAGCAGGTACACATAGGGTAGTGTCACCGTAAGAGGCTGGTGCGCGCTTATCGGAAGCCTGCGGTATATGGAGCTTATTCACCGAGGCTCTTTGTGTAAGCTTCCCTGTGACAGCAGTCTGAAACTCAACATTGACAACACCTTCTAATTTTTGCAAACTCCACCTGGACTTGCACCAGTGGCTCGGCGTGAAGCCTTGGTTGTTGACTTCCCTGGTCCAGAGAAACGCAACGAAAGTAATAAGTGCACTAGGTCACCAGCGGTGCATGCATCCCAGACGGTCGGTCACTGTAGACTTTGCAAAGCTCTTGCTGAGCCCCCATGCCCCTAAAGACACGTACATGCACCTCTGCGCTACCGAGGAGCTTGCCCGGAACTGCCCATGCGTGTGTGCGCAAGACCGACCAGTGCAAGTTTGAAGTTGTAGAATCTACGTGTTCCTCTGGAGGGATCTTCGGAGAAGAGAACCTTGGAATCAGGGCAAACTCCACCAAGAAGTATTGTCACTGTTGGCGATATGGGATTTAGGAGTAGGATATAATGCCTTGGTGGATTGGATCTTGGATATCATCTTGCAGGACAAGCAAGCAGCAAGAATTGGAATGCGGTAAGTGGCAAAAGCCCGAACGCCAGAAGCACAGTCCCCAGCACGAGCTGCGAGTGCCCACCCGCAAGGTTCAAGAATATGAGGAAAATCCACACCATATGATGCAAAAACAGATGGTGTCGCTTGTTTACATGTGAATTCAGCGTTGTCCTTCCATAATTCTTTAAGCTACAGAAAGGAATTTCGTCATAAAATGTGGGCCCTACAGCGTTTCCACCCTCTTGAAAGCTACCATCATGTATCATCATGTGGTGAAAGCACTATGTTGGCATTTGAAATGTGAATATCACATGTTGACGTGCGAAGAACCCCAAAAGCGCAAAGCACAGAGAAAGAACTACATGAAAGTAAGAAGGCTTACAAGAAGCCCCTCCATGTTCTGACTTTGACTCCCTTCTTTAAGCCTGCTGAACACTTGGGGCTGAAATAAGGCAAGCATCCTTTGCTCATCCCGAAACAACCTTTCAACCTCCTCTTGTCTTCGCACTTTTTTTGAGCTGCTCGACCCATTAAAATTCACACGCTATCTCACTGGCAAAATGAGCATTGTTTTTCTTATAAAGGTTCTTATACTGACATGAAGGGCCTACGCGAACTATGCGGAATGGTTGTTTTCCCTGCGGAAGAGACTACGCAGGGATACTCTTGCTATTAAACGGACTACGCGGCACACTCTGCGCAATATGTCTTATTAAACATACAAACTACACAGACTACGCGGACAAGATAACCTACACGTGACAATGCGGGACTACGCCCTGCACGCCCGAGGCTACGCGAGCAGTCTTGCAGCTTCACGGCCATCATAGCTCTTTCATGCAAACAAAAGTTACCATCAGTGGGCCCAACCAGACCCTGCGTAAATGGATGCCAGCAAGCTTTCAATAGTAGCGTCGGAGTCCGGGCGGGCTTTGTTTTACTACAATCTGCAACAATCTGCTGGCATCCCATCAACACTGTTTTTGAGCAATTGTTGGCAATTTGAATTAGACAGCTTTCCGAGTCCAGGAACTTGAAGGTGGCACGGGGCGCATGTGAGCAGACCAATGAGAGCCTGGAGAGGCCGCGCAAAGCTGTTGGAGCCTGGCCGCGAGCTTCTTCCCACTGGACAAAAGCCGAACAGGTTGGTGGATAGAGAGGGCGTACATGCTAGCTACATATACACACACAAAGACTTGAAATTGGCACGCGTCCCTGGCCCTTTGAACCTGCTCTCACGAGAACGCTCAGCCGCTTCTATTTTGCGGACAGACCAGTAGACCCCTTAAAATCGACTCTGCACAAGGCCTTGCCAAGAGCTTCGCCCAGGATGCGGAGCTGGAAGCTCGTCTGAGTCACGCTTTCCACTGCGAGCGTGTTGCTCATGCGAAGCTGTGCTGCAAGGTACCTTGCTTGCCTAGCTGTCAGTTGAATGAAAGAGACCGACGACGGCAAGCAATTCTAAGACACGTCGATTCGGGAGCAAGTTCTTCAAGCTGTAGCACAGTTTCTTTCGTATTGAAATCGCTCGTTTCCGGAGCCGATTGGCAACACAGGTTACGGTCCCGGTGTCTGGAGGTCATAAGGCGCCTATAAAAGGCGGCAGCGAGGCAATGAGTCGGTTACGCTGTTGTCGTTTAGGGCACTGGCCATCTCAAACCTCGACTCAAGGTATTCGCCCGCTCTGCCACAAACACTTTGGATGCAACTAGCTAGGATTGCAAGGGTTCTGGCTTTGCACAGCCTACTGTGATGGCAGGTTTCTTTAGGCATTAGCCGCAGGGCCTGGCCGGGCTGTAAGACTTGTTTTCAACATATTGCACTAGACTTAGAAGGACCTTTTCCATGCAAAGGTGACTTCTCTGGGAACCCTGCCGGAGGTTCGGTAGGAGGTACTGAGAGCTAGCCTTCTACGAAATCTTGCACGATAAGCGAATAGCTAAGATCGTGGAGCTTTTGACACGCTTATAGGGTTTCCTGATACAAACATGACAGGGATTGTACTTTTTTGCCAACAAACAGCTAGGATTTAGGGATTCTGATTCCTGCTATACCAAGACAGTTGGAACAAAAAGAAATGGGAACATATGGGAACTTTGTCATCGAAACAGCTGAGACTCAAGAGCCTTGGAAGTGAGAAAAAGCAGGTATCGAATCTTTCATGGAGGCCTGACATGAAATGTTTTGCGGTTGCTTGCCATGTAAGCAGCTGGAATTCTATGGGTTGTTTCCCTATGAGCAGCTAGGACTTTGGCAAAAACGCAAACATGAACAGCCAGGTTCCAAGGGACTGCTGCCACATATCACGGACAGCTAGCGCTTTTGAAGCGAGTGCGGCTGGTGCGCTACTATAACGTTCTTGCAAAACGAAACATCAAGGATTCTAAGGTTTCTTGCGTTTTGCAGGCTTTTCAACTTGAGGACTCGCTTCTGCTTAAACCTTATACTGCAGTTCTACATGGTCCTACCTTCCCTCACGCTTATATACAAAACCTTTTGGATAAACACGGATAAGCAGTCGGGACACTTGGTGGTTGCAGCCTGGCGATCCAGCCGCGCGTTGAGACTCATGAACCCTCGGAAGGCCAAATAGCCTTTGTTGAACCGCGGCAGGCCCGGCAGCAGCATCAAACATACAAACGTACCATGGTTGGGTCTGCACATGGACCCAAACAGCTTTCACCCATTTAGAGCCAACTAGACTTCCAGAAACAGTAATCACACTCAAGTAGCAGTCAAAGCTTCCAGGTGTGCTTCCCATGGTCTGTCGGAAGTACTGCATGCTTCTGAAGACAGCTGGATCATTTGTGGACAGCATGCAGGTGTGAATGTCCCCGCGGCCGGAAACGAATGCATCGCAAGGATAAAGAGCGACTGAAGGGCCTTTGGATCATCGGCAATATTCTACGGCCCGGATTGGTTAGATAAAGTTCGGCATCAATCGGGATAGGAAAGGCTACAGTTAAGACCTATGACCCACAGCAGAAACCATGGGTGAACACTTTTGCACTTTGCTTCGGCTCTTGAATTGCCCCCTCACTCGAACCCCGTCAAATAAGCGGCGTGGTACACGGCTACTGCAGCAAGATTCTTTGGTGCACGATACAAACACTAGGGTTCAAAAAGCTAAATGTCACAGAAAACCATCCGTAAGGTCCAAACCATAGGTACTCAGTGTGGATATTAGTCTGGGAGCCTATGTTCAGTACCATATACAGAGCAGGGGGGACGCATCCCCGAAGAAGGAAACAGGACACGTGCCAATTGAAGAGGCCCATACTTCGAGCCTCATACTTGAAGCCCTGAAAAGAACCTGGGCACCGTCCATGAGGAGTTGCGCAGTCGGAGGGTATGCAGACCCATCGGTGAGCAGCAGAACGCCAGCCCTACTGCAGGCTTTGCCCCAAGCCTTGATCTCAGTCCTTGTTGATTATTCAAGAGTTCAAGGATTTGAAGCCTGGAGGTCCAGGATCTAGGACGTTAGGGTGCCCTTGAAATCCGCTTGCTGCCACATCCACTAGTTGGGCAGAAACCTTCATACACATCACTTAGTGTGGTATGCATGCCATGCATACGGCAAATACACTACTCCAGAAAAGATGGTTGCTTTCAGGCAGTTCAGCTCAAATGGTATTTCCAAAGATACCAAAGGATCTCGTCAAGTGCAGCACCGTCAAGCCAGCACAGCTTCGCGCCAGAAAGCATTTCAGCACGTTCGGCTGACGACAGACCCATTCGACAAACAGCATCCTGCGCTTTCGAAGGTGGGTAAAGCAGAGTCCAGATAAGAAACATGTCAAAAAGTAGTGAAGAATTTTCTTTGTTTGGAAGGTCGGTTGTTAGTCAGGCATGCAAGCCTACCGTAGCGGAACCAACGGAAGTCGAAATATGGCTGCTCTTTGGCGCTTACGCGGAACATGTTGGTGGTACGGACGGACCTGTCTGGGAGGGCCAAGGGTGGGCGTGCTTGTGTTTGGGATTGCTTGGGATCCGCTATGTTGGCTCATGCTGAGATTGTCATCGTCCTGATACTGAAAAGCCCGCTGCGCCGCCGTCTCTTTGAAGAAGTGTTGTAGGCACTTGTCCTCTGGTCAGGCTGGACATCAAGTTGCTGGGTTCCACGAATATGGTGAACCTGAAGCACCAAAGATTGTAAATTATAAGTGGTAGATAACGATGTGAGGCTTTGGGCTTGTGGGGGTCTATACTCGCATGCATCCATCGCATTCAAACAAATAAAGAAGGCATAGCCGGCATGGTCACGGGGAATTGCCTTGACATTGATGCATGGCTGGCTGCTTGAAACAAGGCAGGTCAACATACAGGTAGTCACATAGAGTTGGGTTGGCATTAGTATGGATGCCAACACTTTGCGCACAAGAACTTGGGAATCTGCAACCATCATAAACCACAGAGTGTATGGTGACCCTCCCTTCTACCTAGAACCATCAACCCCCAACCGTACAACATCGTACAATCATACGGTCAATAGTCGTTTACATGCCGCAAGTCTTGATGATGCATGCGCCCCAGTCGAAATCCGCCAACGTTTGTATGGCATCACGTGAAGAGATTGAGATTTTCAAGGGACCTCAAGGCATACCGCCGGACACCAGAAAGTCCCTCAGGTAATTTCTACCTCGTGTCCTGCCGCAGCCCCAGGGCCAGCATGCGATCCCCCGTCTTGAGAAGCGTCAAAACACTTGCGGCGGCTGCCTTCAAGCGCAAAGCTGAGTGCAGGATCAATATGCAAGTTTCGGTTTTGTGGCACATGGTAGTTCAAGGGCTTGGCGAGCAATTCATTTCCTCCAGAAGAATGAACAGAAAGCCGGCTTAGAACCACTGCGACATGAGTACGACGTAGGTTTCGCAGCAGATGTGGTCTGGGCTCTCCAAACCCCAGTGCCTTATAGAAGCCATGCGTAAGGCCTTAATTTTGACCCCTTCAAAGGGGCACCGCAATTTTAGGTGAGCCTTTTTTGACCTTGGACCCCAGGAGCACTGAGCAGAATTGGCATTCTGTTGATGCTAAATCGCATAACTTTTGGAAGTGTGCACTTAGGGTTTGGGATTTGCTGCGGCTTCGAAAGATAGTTCTGCTATGATGGGCAATGTGCCTGGCTCTCCCAACGTTGGCGCGCAAAACGTATGATCTGGCCATCTCCTGCCCAGCTTAGAGCCCGAAATGACCCCTCAAACCCTGTGATACCCTGTGACCTTAGCTCCAATGGCTTACATCCGCTTTTAAGCGGCGCCTCGTAGGTGCTGAAGGCCAAGGCATGCGGCACCATCTCGCAGGACTGATGGCACTGCTCGAGCTTCAGCCTGGTGGGTGAGCTCATGTTGGCGAAGGGCCTTCGGATTCCTTTTGAACCCAGGCTAGAGGAACTTGCTGAGACCTCAGGCATTCTTCTGACGTTCAGAATGGGGCCCCGATGCATCAAGATAATGTTGTTTATTGTTTAAATGGAGAACCACCTGAGCCGTTGCATTGTTCTTTTTCAGGAAAGGGCTGGCTTGCCTGGCATTCCTTCATATTAAAGGTCGTGGAACACCAACCTTTGATTAATGCAGGCTATAATGCAAACAAACAAGTGGAGCGTGGCGCGTTGGTTTGCCAAAATGCTTGGCAATGCTTGTTGCGAAGCAAGTTTGGATGGCTCCTAGCTGCTGCCTCAACGGGATGCCGACAAATCCTGTTGCGCGCACGCGTGGGTTCGCGGCTGCTGTGGTCTTGATTGCGTGTGTTGGGTCTGCTTTCTGCCCTCCCTCATTTCAATCCCGGAGACTCCAAACGCAATCAACCTGCATGCTCGGAAACATGGAACTCAAATCAATCAACCTACCTCATGAAGTGGTAGACCGCGGCTTTGCATCGTACATCTTACCCAAGCAGACCCGCATTCTGGGCACGCTAGGCTGTTGAAAACGGTCACAGTTTCGAATGGAGAGTTTCAAGAGGGCCCAAAATTCTTTTGATCAGACATGTGATGCAAATCAAGACCGGTTCCGCATCTCCACTCTCACTGCCTTGTCGGGTGGTCAAAGCGTCCGTAGATGGCTCCCTTGGGGTATGGTGTGCCTGGGGCTCGGTAGATGAAAGCTTGCGACCTGGGCTGCTTGTGCAGTAGGACGAAACATGGAAATTTAAGCTCGGAACAGCAGCTTGACCAGCACCGCATGTCAACAGCGCATCTGAATCTTACTTGCCCGGCATTTAAGGACCTAAATGACAAACTGTTGCCAAAGTCATGCCAGTAACAAATGGATAGGAATACCCACGCAACCGATCCCGTCTTCCACCTCCCCCCTGTGTTGCAAACAGCGCGTCGCACCACCCAAGTCCTGGTGCAGAAAATGCACGCGTGCGAAATTGGGAAGTACTTGGATTATACAAGAGGGCAGAGGGCCTGCACACTTAGGGTTATACCGGACCAACACTTGGATTGCGCCATCCCTGTTTCCTTGTAAGAACTGCGGGGAACTGCCATATCCTGCCCGAATGTTTCCACAGCTGGCGACACACACGCAAAAAATGGATAATCCAGCTCGCTTCCCATTTCGAAGATTGTCAGAGACTTTTCGAACATACGCAAAAAAAATACGTACATGAAAGCCTGACTGTTCATCAACAGGTATTGCACCATGCCTACTGCAAGATCTGAAGGTCAGCATGTGCTGCTTTCAAAACTGTCCAACAACATGCAATGCGGCATACTTGTCCTTTGGAGAAGTGACGCAGAAGCAAAAAAACTGTCACTCGAGGTATGTGCAGAAGCGTTCATATCACCGTGCAGTGGGAGCGTCTTCGTTGGCAGGAAACTCTCAGGCACACTTCTGCCTCCTTCTTGAAACTAAGGGCAGTGCTCTCACGGCTTCAACGCTTCCAGCAGAGCGCTCCTGAAGCGGCAGGCGACGGTCCACAGAGCAGAAACGGCAGACACCAGGCAAAAGGTCATTCAGTGATCTTATTGAGGCGCCCCCTCGGCGCAGTTCGGCAGGCATTGCCATGCAGCATCGCAAACACTGCAGATTAATCACGAGCTTTGACTTATGGTGCCAGGAAACCATATACATACTGTAAAGGCGTGATCTCCGCCCTACTAATTCCGTCTTTGTCAGGAGTTCAAACAACATGCGGTTGAACAAAAAACGGGAAGTGCCCAATGCGGCTCAATCCAAAATATGCTGCGCGTCATCATCCTGACTATTCTTCGTACGGCGCCTCCGACCTGACACATGTCTGCCCCGTCCAGCGCCGAAAATCCCATTGCCATGCCATGGGCTATTAGCAGCAAGGTGCACTCCACGCCACGCGCTCTGGGTACTCATCTATGCTGATCATACGGGCGGAGGAACAAGCCCACAGCCCAGAAGTTGCAGATCGGCAACTGGCATTCGCCCCAGAGCATGAAAGCACCATGCCGTCAGGAGGGGCTCAGGGGCCACATCCCAAGCGGAGATATGTCGAGGCGAAAAGGCTAACATGGGCCAGATCTGGGCCTCCGAAACCACTTCTGCCTCAAATATAAGGCTTCGAGGCGAAAAGGCTGACTTAGGTCAGTTCGCGCCTTCTCATTGCAAGTCTGGAGGAGCCCAAGCAAGAGGACCGGGCGGCTTCACCAATCAATCTCGACGTTGGGACTTTGGTCTCACAATTGACCGGGGCTGCTTATTGTGGTTCGAAGGCATCCTGGTCGTAGCCGTGGTCGGGGTAGCCAAGCTGACTGCCTGCTGCGGCTGCTGTGTCAGAGGTCCCGGCCCGGTGCGGCCAAACGAAAGTGCGAGGAGACCCATAGACTCCGCCGGGGCAACCTCCAATGTCGGGGGGTAATTGAGGAGACCTGGTCCGTGAGGAAGCCTTTGCTCAAAGGAACCTACATTTCGATGATGTCTGGGGTCTGCTCGGCGATTTGCCGCGCCCAGGTGTAGCACGACCGGCAACGGCTCGCGACACAGGGGGATCACCAACACAATTGCCGCCCGGTGTCAGGTACCGTTCGTAAGCGGTCTTCGTGGGCCAATCCGTCCATGCCATATTTACTCGTAATATCAGGATCCTGCATATGAGAAAATCCCACAACAGCACCAACATATGGATCAAGATGAACCTGGCAGGCAGATGACGTATTTATTTACGAGATTTTTGGAGTTGCCGACATTGATATATGGACAGTGGTTCTTTCTTATCACAACAATTTCTAGCCCACAGATTGAGCGAGCTATATATGCAGTATAATTTCATAAGATATTTCTGAAATATTCCTGTATGCTCATATAAAGCTGGCGGTACCCCGCGTACACAGCCTCTGCCGCCGCAAAGGTGTCAGCGTGCACATGGGGGCAGTCCTCCGGCGTGCAATGCCCGAAGAAAAAGCTCCGACATGCAACATTTAAGGGGACCCACGAATGATCAACGAAGTCCAGAGGGATGCTGGCGCTGGATTTCCTGGGTGAAAAACAAAATCCCGTCTCGGCAAGTGGCGCCCCGGATGTTGTCCCAAGAAGGCATCTCGACATCACCATATCTTTGTTCATTCACAGCCATGGCTCAAGCTGGCCAGGGGTCCATTTCAAAACAAAAGCACACGTCGGCCAGACCCTTCCCTGTGCTTCATCACTCTCCCCGGCAGCGCCATGCACGGAGGGGAACAATTCAAGGCTAGCCACTCCTAGGGGTATGTAGGATTGGTGCAGTGGGACAATTCTTGCAAGAATTGGTAAATTGGGACAGCTCCGCTTTCGCGCCCGTGGATATAGGGCTCCAAAACAAATCATGGAGGTACAGTCTTCATCATTAGGGCAATTATCAGGGGCATCAGGTGGATTTGCAAGTCGAAGAAACAATGTGCACCCTTTGTTTTTTATCATTTCAAGTTTTGGACCTGCCTTGGATCCGCAGGCAAAGCCGCAGCGCAGCGTCTCTTTTTTGAGCACGGATTGAACCTCCAGGCAGGGACTTCACCAGTCATGTCCGCAGCGTCCCCTGCAACCCAAACTGCTGCTAGGTGGATTCGCAGGTCAGAGCCGCAGCCGGAAATAGGCTTCGTAGCATCAAGTGCTGTAAGATCAAATCATTCAGAAGGACTTGAACAAGTAATGTCGAATCAAGTTTCGACCAGCAGCGATCTGCGATGTGGTAATCAAAATTGGTCCGCCGCAAGCAAATAAAGGTGAGGCAGCTACGCCCGCCGCTTTGACAAAACGCCACACGGACAACACGCTTTCAGACACGTCAGCGTTGGAAGACTTGTTCTTTCTCTTGATGCTTTCTCCGTCTTCGATTTGCCATATTTATCTGAATCCACATGTTTGACATGGATCCCAGCACTTTGGCATGATTGCACATGTTTGACATGTACTGTTGCGCTCGATCACTGCCTGAAAACCTGGCTTCTTTCAGGAAAAGGACAAGCACCAGACTTTGCGCAGGTACGCCGGGATGATCAGTCCTGGCGCCCTGAGGGCACCGTAGAGAGCTTCGGTGGGCAGAGCTCTATGGGCCTCCTCTGCCCCACTGCAACATGAAAAGGGTACTGCTGTGTCCCTTAATAAACAGGGGCGCTCACTCACACACAGACGCACACACACACACACAGGCACCTACATTTGATCATCTTGAAGAGTGAGAAGCCCTGAACCCCCAAAATATCTGGAGTTCAGAGGATTCAGAACTGCAATGCAACCGCGGCTCTTTCCTCTGCAGCTTTCCACTGCTGAAATGATTGCCGGTCGTCTGTGGCTCAACATCATGCCGAAAGAATGCGGACACCTGTTTACATTCAGTGTAAGGGAATGACATGAAATTGCCCTCTATGCCATGGGCATTCCAATTTGATCTACAATTCAGACAATTCAACACTCAATTAAATGGGCTAGCAAAATTGATTGGGAGGTGGAGCTGGCCACAGGAGTTGGTGACTAAAAACATATTCTCGAAAGGACCCAGGCGCTGCCAAGGACACGGCATAAAGCAACATGCAGGTGCCAAAGCTCTGGCACATAAAACGAAAGCTCACCTTGAATGCATTGAATGCAGATTTACTGGGGCACTACTTCACTTAACGTTGTACTAAAGCCCAAAACCAAAGTACAAGAAGACTAGATCTCAAACAAAAGTCCCTGCCTTCAGAGATGGGTAAAGCGAGGCACCCTCATTTCAGTCACATCTCCAAGTCACGTGCTGACAGGCGCTGCTGCCAACAACTGACCGGAAAATACATGCTGCTTGATCTGCCACGTTTGACAAGACCAACACCTGACCTGTCCTTAGCGGTGCCACCATCAGGATCCCAATAGGGTCGTGCTGTGTGCATACCTCCTCT
The DNA here is from genome assembly GCA_905231905.1 of Symbiodinium pilosum. Taxonomy (NCBI): domain Eukaryota; class Dinophyceae; order Suessiales; family Symbiodiniaceae; genus Symbiodinium; species Symbiodinium pilosum. Next base: position 43,244 of record CAJNIZ010019336.1, read on the forward strand.
GCCCAAGCCTCTCTGTTGCCTCCCGTGCTGGAGATTGCCGAGCGCTGTGTTTTTGAGGCAAGTAGTGGAAGGGGAACATGTCAGGTTCCAGGAGGCACATAAAGAAAGCCAACATGTGGCATCGTAGTGGATCAATGGTCCCACAGGTGAAGACTGAGATTTTTCATTTACTTGGAGTGGAGATCTGCACGAGTGTGTATGGGTGTTTTTTCTTTTCCCACGTTTCGGCTTCTGCTTGTTGCGGTGACCAACCTTCCTTGAAATGGTTTTTGTGGACCCAGCTTCAGGAATGCCAAAGTGTGAACTCTGGCTTCTCTTCGGCGTCTTTTTATGATAAGTGACAACATGTCCTATGATCTCTTGCGCAACTGAGGAGTCGTCCCACCACATCTTTCATGGCTCCAACGGGCCAACAGAGCTTGCGTGTTTCCATCTGCGATTCCAGTAGCGAAGCTCGCACCCAACAGCGTGACAGCAAGCGGGATGTAGTCTAAGCCCAAACAAATCAAAGCCTGGCTCAGATCTTGGCACTTCTTCAATCTCGAAACTCTACTGCGAAAATCTGCGAAAGACACGAATCCAAATACAGCTGCGTCCAGCTGTGCACGTCCTTTTCCTGGACAGCTGTAAAAGCCTTTCCAGACGCAACCCAGTTGCACTGCAGCCACCCAACATCGCAAAGATTTGGAGCATCTGGCTGTCAAAGAGACATTGAAGCACCGCAACATTGTACCTGCATGATATGGAAAAATATTCGGGCGAAGTCAGCGAACTGAAGTATTTGGCAAACTGCGGCTTTGTTCGACTTAGGCATTGAAGTCAGACTATCCAGGTGACAATATAGGGCAAGATGCGCCGAGAGGATGACATGAGCCGAGCTAAAAAGCCACGTCAGGTTCCTTGGCTGCGCAGCCTCGTGGGAAGAAATGGGCGATCTGTAAGTAGTCACGGTAGTAGCTAGTTGAATCCTCATGCTAAAGAAACGCGGACGGACTATGTTGTCAAGCTTCTGCTTCATCTGGTCGTACCCCAAGCGGACCATGTGCTCAATTGCAGTAGAGCCGAGCGCAGCTATGAAGGACAGGGCGAGAAGCGAGGCAATAACTGAATTTCCTCACACGCAGAACTTGCGTGTAGGTGTTCCTTTAGGCTTCTGCTGGCAAGTAGTGCCCCAAAGCAGTCTAGTTTCGTATGTCCCTGTCCAGCCACAGTCCGATCATGCCCACCTTGGCCTCCCGTGGCGCTCGAAGCCGCGGAGTTTGGCATGCTGCCTTTTCTGGGAAGACCAGTGCTCCGGGATAGCTTCGTAGTTGATACCCATGAGCCCGGGATGGGTTCCACAGGAAGAGCCATTATGTCATGTAATCAAATAGCAGCACCTCATCAAGGATACGTGTGTTCGGATTGTCGCAGTTGGAAGTCCTTGTACTGGTGGCAGCTGCCGTCGTGCTGTTCTGCTGCTGCTGGTGCTGCTGCTGCAGCTGCGATTGCTCCTACTACGACGACAGCGACGACGATGATAGTTGTTGCACAGTACAGTGCCTCAACCAAGCTAGTGGTGATTCAACATCATCATGGTAGCAATAACGCTGGCTGCATACAATCGTGGCCATCGCCGCGCTACTAGTAGCCGCTAGAACAACAGTAGTAGCGACAGTCGTAGAAGCAAGCATCAGCAGCACTGTCCAGAAATAGATGAGGATTTTATCTCCTGCAAGACCTTTTTGTGCTGCAATACCACAATCTCCAAAATATACAGGTACTTGGGGTCTGCAGGATTCTGGGCATACACCGAAGCAGCATGCGAAGTTCATCGTGAGCTGGCTGCGCTCATTTCACAACTCGAGATGGACAGGAACGTACACTGCAGAATCCTGAGGAGGCCTCCCCGGGCTCTTTCTGCATCTGCCTCTGGGAGCTTGGGGAGCTTGGGAGCCAGCAACGCATCATACAATATGTACCTCGCTTCCCAATCATGGATTCCAAGGCTGCACGTCACTAGTTGCAATCGCTAGACGTTTCTGTTGTGCGCTTCGGGCACACATCTGCCCTGCGATGAGGAGAGGGAAGAGCGAACCCGCGTCATCCACAAACAAAACGCCAGCCTAGCAACAAATGTCTGTCAACCCCTAGCTAGCAAGAAAAAAGGGGGCTTGTGCTTGCAAAAGCCCTAAATCAAACATGGGGCTGCGTACTTTACTGCAGATTCTTTGGACTGCCCCATTGCTTTGATCAAGCTTGACAATCCGTCCATGCAGCGGCTTGAACTAGCAAGGGTGTCGCTGTGCAATGTATCTCCGGCACGTCAATATGCCTGCTTAATTCGAGAGGAAGGCTATGTAATGGAGAATTCAACGGCAAACTAGATGCAGCACGAGATGGCAACTACTGGGTTAACAGATCATATTTTACCGGAGTGTTTCGGACACTTTGCATGAACGCGCTGCTTCCATTTTGGCACACGCCTGCTATTGTTTCAGGCACTTGACGCAATTCCAGGCTGAAACATCGCCTTAGTAAGAGCACGCAACTATCTATGTTCAGAAAGTTTTAAACGATTTTCGCCATTTGTCTGGAACACAACCGTTATCATGCTGTGGGCATAGATGATCTGGTGCCCGTATGCTCTTGGAACACGAACGCAATTAGGTTTTGGGCAAAGATGCTCTGGTGACCGCATTGTTTTTGAACACAAACGCTACAGTATGATGCTTTGATGCTTTGGGCATGGATGATCTAGTGACCGTACGCTCGTAGAACACGAAGGCTGCGGCTATTATGGTTTGGGCGTGGATGCTCTGGTGACCGTGTGCTCATGCTCTTAGAACAGGAACGGTATTATCAACAAGACCTCCTGCAAACACACTCTCCAAATCGACCAAAGTCCGAATCGCGTAGAATGTGCTCAAAACCCAGTGCCCAGCGCGAAACGTGTATGAAATACCACGGCAAAACATGACCTGCTGCCCAACTACTAGAGGTGAGACTCTCACGAAATGATTGGCGGAGTCCTTATAGAAGGGACTGTAACATGTTGGGAAGAATCATGCTCATTCCATGGCCACCCCGTCAAGACTTCACATTATGTCTTGAGACTGAGAAATAGTCCTGTTGCGCACGGATCGTCCCTGCAATGCGTACATGCTCAAGCTGAAATATGCTGCCCTGCTTATGTCTCACTCGTCTAAGCATGCTCCATACCAGAGGTCTGGCCGAATCTGCTCTGTCTGCTTAACGTCTGGACGAATTACTCGCCCCCCCCAAAAAAAAAAGGTTGGAGCAAGGAGGCCAAGCCTCAAATAACGCGACATTTTTTCGGGCCCCCCACTCTTGATGAATCCCTTGTCCGGCCACTGAGCAGCTTTTTTCTTTTCCCTCAATCCTTTCTTCCAACCGATCTCTGCGTATTCTCCCCCAGAGTGCGCAAAGGACTGGCAAGCCTATCTACCATTCATCTCCTCATGTTCTACACAGATGAGCCATGAGCCCCGAGATGCAGCCTGCGGACCCTTCGGACCCAGGACCACCTGGGCTGTTGGGGACGTTGCGAGCATTGTTGGGTGGATCAGCACAATCAACTGCGGAACCAAGCGCTACCTGCCAAGTACTTGTTAACAGCGCCATAATAATTGCAACGGCCAGGTTTGCATCAGAGTCTTTGCCGTGTTCTATGGTGAAATGCCTACGAGATGGCGTCCGCGCAGCCTTCCTTGAAACGAAGAACAGCAACGCCCTAAGTCTTTACTCAAAACATCCCACGACATCAAGCCGTGCGCCCTTCCCGAGACTATTCATCTACACTTACTTCTATATCTAGGGCCTGAGCCCGGCCCTAAAACGAATCAACTTACGTGAAAGTGAGCAGACGTACATGACTGCGACCAAGAAAGAAGCTTTCATAAGCTTTCCATCAACGGCCCAGTCACTCCAGCGTGCAAGCCAGCTGTTGCCATAGATATTGCTTTCGTGCAGTTGGCAGCCTGCACAGGTTCTGTTGTAAGGTTTGATGAGCAAAACGGGTGCTACACTGGAGTCTGGCAAGGTCCCAACACAAGGATCCTTGAGCTTTCTGCTAGGCTTGGAGAATGTGTGAATCCGTCTCGCACGCCGCGCAGATCTACTTGAAGCGACACGGTGGACAAGCTCTAGCCACGTTGAACCGCAGAAGCCTGTCTCACTATACTGTCGCCAATGAGACCCAAGTCCGAAGCTCTTGGTCCAGCAGACGTAATGAGGTGGAGACTGAGTGTACTGAGGTTGACAAGCCCATACAAGCCCGTTTGCGCCGCCTTCTTCGCATGCAACCTGCTCAAGGTCGCGAAGCCTCCCCAAACGATAGCTGCCTTAAGAACGCGCACTGCGCTGCCAGGATTAGTTCGGTGGCTCCACACAATTGGTTGGGCTGTCCCCATTCCTTCCCCGCACTTCTTAGTCTTTCAGCGCTAGCTTCAAAACCAAAGGTTTTCCGCACTCTGAAGTTCCGGGCATGTTGAAGCGGCAAGGAGAGGCCCAAACTGTGTTCGCAGAAAAAGCCGATCCTATCATCTCGAATTGTGCTCTTTGTTTCACGCACGATGGCCTGCTTTCGAGATAGTGGCATCTGCTAGACTGCTAGGTCAACTGTAATCAAGCGTGTAACAACTTCGCATGTATCACATCATGCTACAGGCTCCCACATTCCAACTGATGCTCAGGTTGGATGATATGACAGACCGCAAATCTGATTACGGCATATGTCCAAGAAGTTGGAGTCTATGGAGCATAGCATAGCATAGCCCTCACTACGGTCTCTGCCAGGGAACTGTCGAGCAGCCGCTGACACAGCGTATCGCCAGCCAGAGCCAATAGTTCTCTACCTGGGCATCTGCATGTGTCTGCCAACAATGTGTTTTGTTTGTACGGTTGTTTTATCTGAGGTCCCATTGTTTGAGCTTGCATCTTCTCGGCCACAGCCACAAGCCCAACACAGGGCCTTAACATGTCAGAATGGAGCACCCTGCCCTGTCCGAATAAAAGCACTGAGTGTTCGAGAGGGGGCCACAATGTGTCACTTCGAGGAACCCAGTTTCTGGAGCATAGAATGTCCCAGAAGAGCGTGTTTGCAGAACCCCTGAAGAGTTGCCGTTGCCAAGTTGCTACCGCCAAGCCTAGAGAGCAAATCATCGCACAAAGCATCCCATGCTGCATGGACTTTGCTTCGTTTCCATCAATGTAGCTTCCAACGAAGGGCGCGATGAGGCACGTCACAACATTCTTTGAGCTCGTCAGCACTGCAATCTTCTGGTAGCTTGGAGTCAGCGTGGGCGCGAGCGGTGTGAGGATGGTTGTCATAAGCACATCCAAAAAAATTGCTGCAATTACCAACGTTTCCGGGCTGCCGACATATAGCATCAGCCACAAGCCTGCCAATGAGATGCTGCCACTCACTAGGCGGAGAGTCTGCGACCAGGGGAACCACGTGAGCGTGATGTGCTGGGCTTGGCCAAGCAAATTGCTTTCGGCAGGCAAGAATTCCACGTCATTGCAGTTGTGCTGGCAAGGCTTGCTGCCCTCCGGAGCAGTGACAGTAAGTGTATCAGTGGCTCCGCAATGCACACATTCTGCTGCGGTGGCCAAGAACAGAAACAGCGCACATGCTGTGGCAGCTGGACACTGCATGACAGTGAACGCGTTCAAGAGTGAAGGAATTGCCCATCGTAGCTAAACATCCTGCCGCGGTCTTTGAGCACGGGCAAGATCACTGCTTGACTGCTGCTTGGATGTGGCGCGTTTATTTGAAGAAGCTGGGCGCATCTTTGTAGACGTAACATTGTTGAGAACCAATGCGTCTCAAGGGAGAAACTATACTTAGAAGGAAGTTGGGATCTGCATCCACAGATTCTGTCCACAAGGATACGTTACACACCTAATTTCAATTATTTTTGCCATCGTGACATGCACCAAGATCAGCAAGATGCAACGAGCAATACAGATCGATTGGCCTACCGACCTTGGGCTTTCAGTTTTCCTGCCGACCAAGCGGCTGCAGCATCATATTATGCTGGGGTCTCACAGACCATGTGTCTGCCGCTCCGCACTGGAAATGGTGCGTCGGCTGCAATGACAACCCCGAGATTTTCGCAGGCAAAAATCCCTAGGCTTATGGGAAGTCTCCCAAGCAAGCTCAGCCCGCTGACTCTGACTGTGACCGTTTCACAGCTCTACACTTGAGGCGGCGAAGTGTCCCCGAGCGCTGCTGCAAACTCACTCACACGATCTGTTGGCAGGAAGAAGCCAATCAGCCGCTGTGAGTTGAAACGATTCTGCCTCGTGAATGACAAAGTCAAACATGTCCCGCCTTATACTACACCTGTCGACACTGCTCCTCCTAAAACATCCTCAAATGCAACCCTGAACCTTTCAACGGGACTTCAGTGTGAAGTCACGGAGGAGGTTTGCGAAGGCGCTGCCGCAGACCGAAGGTGCTTGGAAGGAAGGCCAACATTGAAAATGCTAGCTGCCGGTATCAGCCGGGTCTCTACTTGAAGATATCAGTGTCTGTTGCAGGATTTGGGAGCAACTAAAGTCACCAAAAACCTACGGCAACATGCTGCGACAAAGAAGGTAATCAGGCATCAGGACCAGGGGCATCAGGATGTCGACTTGTTCCATCTGCTGCCGTTGGCCGAAGAACTTCTCCTGAGCACGCCCAATGAATTATTTCCTGATACCCTTGACCCGCCTTCCTGGCACTGCTATTGCATGCTCATGCTATTACGCCTTCTTGCGTCCTAAGTTTCATGACTTCGAAGGACGACGTAGGTGACGGGTCTGCCTAGGGCTCAGCCACATCGACACCTAGAATACGTAGACACGGCCCTGGGCCTCGTACACTCTGCGAAAACTGGAGAGGGATGTCATGCAGGGCTCATGGACAGAGCTGGAGGAGGGTGTTGCGAGTTCGAATTTTGTTTTCTTGCTTGGGTCAGCAGCATTGATAGTGTGAACGCCAAGTCAACCGACCATGGCTTTGCCATGGTACACAGAAGGTTGACCCACCACGCCACTGCCAGCCCAGAAATCGCAGAGAGCACCTTATGGATCACGTTGCCCGGTACTGTCAATCAGTCCTTCAATCAATCTTATGCCACAGCAGAAGCGTGCCTCCTTGCAGCTGGTCAGCATTATCTTCATGGCTTTGCAAAACAAATTCCAATTCGCAATGGCTGCTCTCACAGCGGACTCTTTTTGCCTACCAGGCTGCTAGAAAGTAAATCCTCCAGAAACAGCTCAGGGCCTTCCTCGGCTCATTGTGAACCACAGAACATTCAAGAGTTTGTGACTGTTTCGGCGCTGTTCTGCCCAAGTATCATGCTGTGGGAAAGAAAGTGCATGGCTGCATTCATCGCTGGGCCGATGTGGCCTAAGCCCATGTCACCTAAGGTCAGGTGAAGCAACTGCTTGCTCGGAATGGAAAATTGCATGTGAACAGGCTAAAGCAGGCTTCTTCAGCTTACATAGAGCACTGCAAGTGCTGGTTCATGTGTATTCATTGTTCTGCTTTCTGGCCCACATGCAATCGAGTTTCGCAAACGGCTGAGCTGGTCACTGCTACTCCGCTTTTCGACATCCTGAAGCATGTCCCCAGTACATCATTCTGATGGTGCTTTCAATTTCTGCCAATCGGATCGAACCAGCTCTACCTGCTCGAGGCCGCACTTTGCAGATCATCTCTGCAATTCAAAAGGCGGAAATGCGCGCAACTAAGGATTACCTCACCTCTGCTTCCTCTACCTGTCTGTCTCGAATACCGTCCGAGGACTGGAGACATGAAGGTTAGCTGTACATTGCGGGCAAGTATGTGCTTACTGATGTGCTGAGGTAAAATCTGTAAGTGCTTCCCTGTAAAAGTAGCATGGAATCAAAACTGCAACTGCGCATTGTCTGGTTGTGACTCAACTGCTGGCAACAAAGAAAGTCAAGGACAGCCGGTCATGCTGCCGAGGTCCTGCAATTGGCGCTGCTCTTCCGGGTTTGTATCCATGGTAGCTCGTGCTTCTTCTGCAGAATGCGGCGACGGAAAAAGAGCTGCCAACAGCTCCTGAGCAAAGCAGTTGACCGTGACTTTGCCCTGTGGTCCCTGCTTTAACATGGAACCTCCCTGGATGCTGAGGTGAGGCTCGATGGCCGGCAGCAGCTCCTCCGAAATCTTCCGATTCATGACAGGTTTCACTGCAACCAAACCTGCCAGTCCCTCCAAAAGAAACCAAAGGTGTGACTCAGCGGATGCCTGCGGCTTCTTGAAATACAAGTGGGCAGAGCTGTCCCCAGCCAGGCCTCCTACAGCGAGGCACAGCTCAAGCATGTGTCAAAAACAGGGCTTCAGTTTACGCTGCCTTCTGCTGAAGCGCAGAGGTCTGTCTCAACTGCCACTTGCGTCATTTGTGCTGCAAAGATCTGCAAAGCTGTGCAAGATGCAACTATTGCATATTATGCATTGTTTTACCTTGTCTCGGCGGTCCTTTCATGTTCAAATGGTTGGAATTGTGTAGTCTGGTGGCTGCCGATGCTGCAAACCACAAGGCCTGCGACTCAACCAGCCATCGACGCCTTTCCTAACTTGCAGCTTAGCCACCGGCTGCAGCCAGCTCTTCATTGGTCAACGGCAGCAATCCTGAGCGCTCTTGAGACTGACGGGAATGAACCTACTTGGTGAATTCCTCAACAGCTTCGACACCTACGATGCTTCCCGCACAGGAGTCAGCTGCGGACCCAGCTTCGACTTTCCAGCAGTTGCTTCCCATCAGGGCCATCCAGAACTGCCTTGAGGCTCGCGATGGTGGGCGCAGGGATTTGTGACTCCACTTCCTTGTGCGCACATGCGATAGGCGATAGCAGTTACCACGTCGTGACTTTTATGAGAACAGATCGAAGCATTACATTTCAGCTGGCTTCACACGCTTGCAGACAGGCTGACGACTCTTCGTTCAGGAGCTCAATATCATTCCCTATCTAGGGGAGGGAGGGGGGGGATCTGAAAATAAGAAAATGTCCTATTAGGGGTTGGGTATGGGGGCGGGGGGAAGCGTGGTCTAAGTTGGAGGGGGGTTGGGTGGGTTTAATGAGTGAAAGAATCAGAACTGATTATAGGCTGAAGTGGCTTTCACACTCCTGACAGCGGTTCACGACGCTGCACAAGTCACGCAAGTCATTTTGCAAGGACGTTCCGTGCGAAAAGCGTGCCTAAGGGCTTAGGCATGCGCATCGCACTCAGCAGGCATGCTGAGGGTTTAGGGGTTTGGGTTTTAGGGTTAGGGTTTGCATGTAAAACGGTGGGTCTCGGGTAGCATGGCCGCTGTCTCTGCTCGCATTGTTATGCTGGCATGCTCAAGCCCAACCTCTGTGGAATGGGTGTCCCGCGTACCATGCAAAACGTTTTAGTTTAGTTCTGGGGGATCCCCTGGGACCACTCACTTTACAGAGTTCAGTCAACTCAGAAAGAGCTCTCATGGACAGCTCACTATTTGGGCACATGAAGCATGCGTCTGAACTGTACATTTCAGAAAAACGCACAATTCGGCCCCCAGCAACGCATGCTCGGGGGTACCAGCGCTGCTCAGGGAAACGATGAGGAGTCCTTAGGCCACCTGTTTTGTACCAAATTTGTACCAAAATGCGTCATCCTGTGAAGACTCCCCCCCTTAACATCCTTACATAGGGGATCTATTATGTGGAACTCATCTTGCTGCAAACCCGTTCTTCCGGCCGCAGAGGGTTCACTCCACATCACGAGAAGCGTCTTGGCTGTTGTCAATGGATTCCAGCACATCGTACACAGCGCTTGCAAGTTTGCCTCTGCTGGGCATAAAGGGCACAAAAACTGTATATAACTGGACCAGGGCAGCAACTTCTACTATCTGATCCACTTCTCCAAACAAGTGACCTTGCAGTACGATCCCACACCTTGGGTACACCTTTCTGGAGCCCTCTGCTGTGAAATTCCAGAAGAAGGGAAGTCATGGAAAGTTTCAACGTTGCCATCCGGGTTCAGTCTTGCTCGGTTCAACTTCTTGCCTAATCAACATGAAAACTGCATATGTCACACAGGCGACTTATGGCCAGCGCACGCCCTGTGGCATTGGAACCGCCGCAAGCGCAGCATGTGTCTCGAGGAGACAGGTTCCTCAACTTTGGATTTGCTGCCCTACTTTGCAGGTCAACCTTCAAGCTGGCAATCATGGACTGTGTCCGTTTCCAGATATAAATCAATGCTGACACTGTCGCAATGGCTGTGGTGAGTAGGTGTCTGCGATGATACCTAGCTGACGTATGCTTTCTTCGCTGTCACCTTTCCCTGTGCTTCTGCGTTTGAATGTCTTTCACAGGGGATTGGGCTTCTGTCTCTGTGCAATCTCAAGCATTTTGTGCCCACCACAACTGAAGGCAAATCCTGCACCAATCCACGCCAGCACATCCCCAAACGGCCGACTAGTAAACTGACTAGAACCCGTTGCGTTTCTGAATGAAATTGTTCGGAGGCATGGGTGGAAGGGTTTTGTCATTAGCTGCCACCACTTTCAAGAATCCAAGCGTGTCCTTGTGCATGACGTTCGTGTGCGATGGAAGTCCGTGGATTGAGGCTATCCCTTGCTCAAAATTCTGTTCTAGCACGAGGGGCCTCGCAGAGCTTCGACATCTTGAGTTTCATCACAAATGAAATGCATGCTTGCATGCCTGCAGTGGCTACAGTGCCTAAGCACAATAAAAATGCCTGTAGGTGAATACGATGTCAGATTTGAAAATCAGTCACTGAGGCAATGAAATCACGCCAAGCCACAGCTTCGCGTCCAGCCGCTCATCCAAATCGCTGATGCGCTCGTGAACAGTTGGAAGGTCATGGCAAGACAACAGCCATCCAGGCCTCAGTCTTCTGGGAAGTCTAACTCATGTCATGAGCAGAATCAATACTGTAAGGATCCTCAACTGCGAGGTGCCATGGTTGCAAGATGCTGCATGTGAAGATCGACTGCTCAGCGCTAATGGAACCTTCCCTCATGCAGGAATTTATGGACATTCGTGCTTCTGAACCGCAAGGAAAAGGATCCACTCAGCCATTTATCACTTCATATCACTTCACAAGGCGGAACTCCGACGTACGAGTAGCTAGACGATAGCAAGTGGCTCCGCATACTTCTGACAATCGTTGGCATCCATATCGCTCCAGGGGATGAAGTCCGTGCACTCATCTGGCAGGCTCAGCAGACTCCGGCACAAATGTTGAAATTGAAACACCACGAGCGTGTCAAAGCCAGGCCTGCGGGCACTGCGGGCTCACCGGACCCGTCGGAGCCGTCGGACTCGTCGGACCTGTCATAGTGCAGGCATGCGCAGGCCCAGCCACAGAGCCCCGAGCAAGAGCGCCACTGGCCTGCTTGTCGCCTTAAAGCTGGTAGTAGCTGATACAGGCGCTGCTGGGTCTGCGCCAAGGCAAGCCAGACACAGTGTGATAGCCGGATGCGCCAGAAACTCATCAGCAGCAAAAGCTCTGGCTTTCACACTCCAACATACGGACCTGGACGGCAAATAGTCATTCCACGCCTGGCTGAATGACATTGGCCCTTCTGTACCTCTTGCTTCGATAGCCTCAGCACACACAAATTTGTTATGTGCGGACGGCCTTGCCATTTTAGATGCCACAATTTGCGAGTGATAGCTCAGGACCTCAGGAGCTTGAGAAACTCCAGCACAATCCAAAACACACATTCACATCGTGCGCGATGCCATTGTCCGATAGATAGCAGCAAGGCAGCAGCTTGCTGAATGAGAATGTTATGTAAGGACTCCCTATGCGTCGAAACAAGTACACCCTGCGCTTAGACAGTCTGTAGCTTGCCAACGGCTCCTGCGAATCTAGAAGGCGAACTTAAGACGCAGGCACGAAAGCTCCAGGCTATCGCAGACTTTGCATGTCGGGAGCGGTGCTGCAACGCTCGCATCCCTTTGCGGAAAACAAGCGGGACCCTACACTCTCGGAATGCCAGCTTTCCTAATCCACATTGAGCCAGGGTGCCGGAACGCCCTATTTCCAGCAAAGCCGGCGGGCCTCCCTGTCCCAACTGCGAATACTTCCTGATCGCCTGATGGCCAATGGCTGAAGCATTCAAATTCACACAAAGCCACATCAAGACAAAGCAAAACAAAGCAAGAAGAACAGCAGACGTCCAAGTTGGGCGACCCCTGCGGCCGCTCGAAGTGGTTCAGCGACAGAATGTCTGCCTGAGTTGTCTCTTTGCTATCTTTGATTCTTTTATGCGTGGCAAGAAATCCGGAGCAAGATGACTGTGCTACACGTCTCCCAAAGGCTTGCGTACAGAAAAGGTCACGCGGGCACAGCCATTCGACTACACAGGCAGGCAGACTCGACACGCGCATGCTACAGCAATCGCAATGAGGTTTAGTGCCACATCCAGTACTACAAGCACAGCCATCGGGCAGCAACGTGGTGACATGGGCCGCATGCCAAGGCATAAATTGGGCTCCGTCAGCATTAAGCAAGCCTTCGTGTTCTTATGGTTTCACTGCTAAATGATTGTCAGGGAACAACAACAAAAGATGACATCAATACCAGGCCATAAGGCTTTGGTAAAAGCAAAAGGCTGCTCCTTTGGCAAAGCCTTGGCAAGTGTGTGCAGCAGTTTGCTCGCCATGAGCGCAGCGACTTGGTGGAGCATATGGTAGCAGCTGCATGTTACGACATGGACAGTCGCTATGTTTTTTGCGCTGCGAGAGCAAAGTTCAAAGCTCCGGACTGCATGCCGAATGTCAACAAAGCCCCAGGGTTCGCTGTCACTTCTTGTGAAGAACACGTCTAGTATCCGTGCACAACTGAGCGGCGCCAAAAAACTGAAGGCCAGCCTTACTGTTGTGTTTAACACGTTATCACTTGTTTGACTCTTGTCGTTTTCCCATCGAACATCTTCCGCGCTATATGATCTGGCGCACACTGATAAATTGCGTCCATTCTATATTTACCGTCATGACCCGGGTTTTCGTACAAGTATTGTGAAGGGCCGTCTAGGGCAACCGGATGGATCTTCGTTCGCATGTAGTTCATCTGTAGAACTGGAATGGGCGCTGCAATCGGATGAATGTTCGTTCTCTGGTAGTACAACATGATACAACATGAGTGGTGGAAGGGCTGTCTGGGGCAACCAGATGGACTTTCGTTCGCTGGTTCTACAAGTTTACTACTGGAATGGCCGTCTGCGGCAACCGAATGGATTATTGTTTTCCGGTAGTACCAGTACAAGTTTAGTCGTTTAATACCTGTAAATCTTCGTGTCGCGCCCCTAAAAAAAAGAAAAAAAAAGATCGCGCTGTTAATGGCTAAGCTTTGCTGTATGCTGGATACCAGGAAAGCAAGACTGTTCCCTGATGCTGGGCCATGCAACAATTGACACCGCGCAGCTGCCAATTATCCGAGGCGCAAACTGGCAGACCCCGACAAGTGCCACCAGCAAGCCAGAGAGCATGCTCAATCGGCAGCATGATGATTATATCATGGATGATGTCAAGCACGTTCGGATGCTTCTCAGACAGCACCAGCGCACCTGAGATTAAGGAGTTCTTTTCCGAAAGACGAGTTGTCACATGCCTCAAGATATCTCACTGCGCTACTGTCCTCAGCCTGTCCTCATGGAACATGCCAAGGAGCACCAGGCCAGGGCCATCAACGGTAGCAGAAGCTCAGGGAAGCGTCAATTTGCGGGGACATGCAGGGAGGCAATTAGGGGTCTTGGGCAATTCTCTCTCTTGCAGCCTGCAGATCCTGTAGTATCTGACTGCACCAACCACGTTTCTTATCCTGCTGCTCTACTGCAGGCAGACAGCAAACGAAAAATACAGCCCGTGCCACATTCAACCCACAGCCTGCCAGAGCTTCGGGACTACGCGCTGTGCTTCATAGCCTTGCGCATGAAGCAATCAAGATGCAAGACCGATTTACCTGCTGCAGAAGCACCTCGGACGACTTCGAGGTCAAATGACTCCTGTTTCCAGCTGTCGCAAGCCTGAGCTAAGCGGCTGCTTCCACAACGTGTTTTCATAGGTCTAGTGATGCGAGCTGCTATTACGACCTGCTGGCAACGTCAGAGCCTGCATACACATGGAGTATGTCTGGCCGTTGTTTGGCGGACCAAGATGCATCAGTTGGAAAGCCCAAGCGCTTGAAGTCCACCCGTGTGGTGTAACTTTCCGTGACAACCACCCGCCTGTTGAATTTGTTGAAAGCTTTGAAGCTGAATGCTCACAGTTTCAGCTGAATGGAGATTCACGAGATGCGAGCTGACTGTTCCTGGCTTGCTGTCATGATGCGAGCTTGTCACTGCAACCTCATTGTCCAGCAGCAAGGGCGAAAGCGCCCAGGGCTCCTTTGAAAGCAGGACGCAGGTTTATCTGTATCACCATGTAAGGGCACGGATGGAGGGCAAATAACATGTACGGAGCTGCAACTACGAGTACTTGGAATTGGCCCCAGTCTCCGGCCAACAGGCATGTGTGCATGTGGAACAAGCAGACCAGGATGTGGTGGTCTTGCACACCAATTAGCGTTTTTTTTTCACATGAAACATCTCAATGAGGTAAGCATGTTAGCTACCTGCTTCTGCAGGTCTGTACTAGGGATCGCTTGCATCCCTGAATGAGCGATGCATAGGTGCTCCGAGCACCACATAAAAGGCACCTCCAAAATCTGCCTTCCTTTGCCAGAGTGTGGGTATGGTGGACCCCACATCGGACGGGAAGCTCTACTGGTGGAAGCTGCATAAGTTGCTTGAACTTGCCCTTGTGATAAGCTTGCCTTATGAACAAACCACACCGCACACACTCACTCTCGGCCCCACTCAACTTCAATCGCCAAGTGTGCTCTGGATTATGGTAGGGCAAGGCAAGTAGCAGCTGCTTCTTATTGGGTTTTGCAGGGCCAAAACATCTTGAAAGGCCCCAACTTCTCCCCCTGTGCTAAAAGAAAATTGGCCCGCTCTCTGAGCTTCTGCTGTACAAGAAGTGTTCGTGTATCAAGCCAACGGTTGACATCCCGAGCTTTGGCAACTACATGCTGTCTCTCAACCATTGCAATGAACTCAGTGGCTAACGCATCGGCCCTGGCATTTGCCTGATGCATGCTGACATCCTCCTCAGGAAAACGTGCCCTAAACTGATCCTCTATCAGATTAGATTTGCACCACCGTAGTTTAATCGATCTACCTTTGCTTGACTCCCGGATTTGAGCCCATGTTTCCGCATTGCTCATCCTCTGGAGCCTCGCCATGCGGGTTCGCTCTAGCTTCCGGAAACGTTTGATGCAAATGGTGCTATCAACCACGCAAGTCAGGGTCTCGGCTGTGGTGTGTTGCAAGAGTTGCTGCAGGGCGTAGGCTTCTGCATTCGGGACCGTATGCTGCCCATCTGGACAAGTGCCTCTCACCCAGCCTAACTCAACCAATTGACCCTCATGCAACTGAAAGGCCACAAGCGCCCAACTGCAAAGCCGAATGCGTCTGTCTTTGGTGTTGCTCCCCCCTGAGCCATCGGTTGCAAACAGCAAATTTGGGAGGTCCACCAATTAGCGTTTACAGGCATACGCTACCTGAAACTTCGAAACGTAACCCCTGTCTCGCTCTCTCTCTCTCTCTCGCGGACTCCATCCCCAGTAGATACCCCTAAAGCATGGCCAGGCTCGAAATGGGAGCGATGGTAAAAACGCAATTCCTCTTGCGGTCCTCAGGCTTCTGGCCGTTGATCCACTGTTGCTAAAACAATTGGGTCTGCCCTTGCTTGCCAAATTCATCTTATATGCTTCGCAGGCACCGAGCACATGATGGGAATCCACATCAGGAGCCTTTAGTGTCCTCAGATGGAGTGGTGCGCAATGCATTGCCTGTTCTTCAGCAAGCAGGTTACCGGCGGCGTCTTGCCAAAGGAATCTTTGCAGCAGTGCAACTTGCAACTGCTGGTAGTGCAGCAGCTGGCTACCGTCTGTGCATCCAAGCCAAGCGCACGTTGCATGTACAAAGCCCCATATCAGCAGAACTGACTGCTGTTGATGACGGCTCCCTTCTAGCTGAGGCTCCCCTTGGATCGAACCCACAAGCTCGACACATGATCCGCGACAGCGGCAATAGTGCCACTCGACATTCAGAAATGCAAACACGAGGAAACGTGGGCAGACCTGGGTTTGAGCTCAAACTTCGCTGCAACACATCAACTGTTGATGTCATCAGCTGCTCGCGGGATCAATACTGGCTCAAGTTGAGAATGCGCCAAGGCAGCAAAGGGGACGTTCCCCAGACTTATGGCGTTCTTCTTTTCATTTTTTTCGGTCCGCTCCTTGTGCTGCTGCATCCATCCATCATGTAAGAAGGTGTAACTGCTGTTGATGTAAGCGTTGTGGCAGAGAAGATTGCCTGCAGCATTTCATGCGGCCTTCTGAACGGATTGAGCCAACAGCTGGGTTGCATGTCCGAGGAGATCACACTTCAAGTGCACATCCTTCCATGCCTGCACAGAAGCCCCTGAACATCCCGAAGCTGCAAGGGTTCGCGAGTCTTTTAACATCTGAAACCGCCCATCTCACAAAGCCTTCTGGCAGATGGGAGCGTGTAAGGTCATGAGTCTACGCGGGAACCAAGCGGCCACGCAAATTCCATCGAAGTGGGAGAAATCCCCCTATATCCCCCTATACCCCCACAGACATCCGTGTCATCTTGGCAGAAACTGAAACCCTCCAGTAGTTCAGATCCTGTAGAGGCCCTGTCCTTTCGGACTTCTCGGTTCCCAAGAACATGTGCATATATTGGAAGCCAACGTGTCTGAATGTATTTGCGGCTCACAGCAGCATCCGAGGCACAGTCCGCATGCGGATGGTTCAAACTAGAGCTTCTGGGTAAGTCGTCAGGATCGAAGCTCTATCTGAACCCCTCACTCGCAGCCCCGCATGACCGGAAGTAGGGCCCCAGCACAATTCTGGAAACCCTCAGCCACCCTGCGGCTGAAAAGACACCCCAGTCTCAGGAAACTGGTGCCGCCCCAGGCCCTAAAGCTCAACCCAAGACAGTCAATGAAGGGAGCTTAAGCGTCTACTTCAGATCTACCTCGGACCTCTAGCTTGTCCATGTTTCCATGACCATGCGGCAGAAGATTGAAGAGGACCAGATGCCTTGAGCATCTGTACGATCAACGAAGATCCTGCATCTCGGCAAGGCCCTCTAATACCTTTCCCTTAAAGAATGGTTGTGTGTACATTCAAAAGCTTGCGGGCAAGTTGCCTCCGCTGGCTATGTTGCAAACAATCCCTTGCCGAGCTTTATGCTGCATGTTGACTAGTTATGTTGGCAGCCCCGACATGAAACCAAATTCGAAGATCCCAACGACCTTCAGAGTGAACCACACGTTGGAACCCTCTGCAAAATGGACGCCTCGTGTCTGAAACCCTTCACCTAGCCATGCCTGGAAAAACAGGATCTTTTTTGGGCTTTGCCATGAAATCCAGCGCAGCTGGTGTTTGGGAGTTCTCGCGGCAGAGCGTAGCCAAGAACAGTACAGTCGTGAAGCCTTGCGAAACCCTTCTTTTCATCCATTCACCGGCTCAACAATGACTCCTGTATAGTGCTGTTCACCTTCTCAGACACCCCGGGAGCTGCAAGTCGGTAGTGAGAGCTCATCCTAACGGAGCTCAAACCTTGGCAACCATTAACCTTTCAACGTCTGACCGTTTGGTCACAGGAGATATGCACATTGTTTCCACGGAATTCCACGGAGGTAGGAAACACTACTCGGGAGCTTCAACGCGCACACGGCATTATCGCAGGTTTTGCCCAGCGACTCAACCAAGAGGTCATTGGTGCGCAGTCAATACCGCATTGTTACATATGTGTATGAAGCATGCTGCCAGGGTCAGCAAAGTCTGCCCGCAAGAAGCGTCTCTTTCCTCACTCGGCAACCGCTCAGGTCCAGCATTCGTAGTAGAAACCTTGCATTCCAGGTCATGGAGCTTCGAAGTTGAGATTTGAATTGCTTTATTGCTTCGGGGTGAAAGGCTAGATCCCTCCAAACAAAAATCAGCTGCATATAATATCTATACAAAAATGTTGGCACGAACGCATATAGAAATGATGATGCATAATTCTGCTCTGAGAAAATTACCAAGGGTACCTGGGCGACCTAGAAGCTCTTCCTTGCTGAATCCGGGCTCCTGACCCACCTTGCTTCCGCCAACAATCTGGCACACGAGGTCACAACCCTCGGCCCAAATATCGTTGGAGCGGACGAGCGCCTTCAAAGTGATGTGTCCTGTACCTGCTAGGTCCATCAAGTCGTATGCCTCCTTCCACAAAGACCATTGGCTTGCTGGGACAGCTGGCTTGATGAAAGTCTTGGGAATTGCAGTTCCACCTGCTGAAAAGAGCATCTTGGTTTGGGTGAGGGCCTGCTCCAGCTGCGCCAGCCGCCTCGGAATCCCAAGAACAACTTCTCAACACCAATGCACTTCAATTCCAACGCCATGGAAGGGAATAGCTGCTTCTTTGAAACAGAGCTGTTCATGCTAACTCAAACCCACACGCAAGTCTCAGCGCCTTTGGAGCAAGAAGGTGATGGCCTCATCCACCGCAGGTTTGGCGTCATGAGGACGATAGATGGGGGGACACATGGCAATGATGTAGTCCTCCATGGTCACCCCAGCTCGTTTGTTCATAAATCTTTTGAGCACCTTGTTGTGTTGCAACACTTGCTCGGCGCTCGTTGCGCCGTGAAGATCATCATACTCCTCCGAAAGCCTGGGATCTGCTGTCATTGTAATCTAGGAATGCAATGGCGCCGTGTGTTTGATTGTGCATGTATACTGCGAACGTAGCCTCTGAAAAGGCGGAAGCAAGGGTTTTACTGCGAGACTCGGAACTGTTGTCGCAAATCAGCCAGCAACCTTGGCCTTTTGATGAATTCTTGAATCTGCTCGAGCACATGACGATGAAGAGCAACCTGGGGATGTTCCTACGTAAGCGTTTCATGTTTTGCTCGCTTGAAGAATCGCCGACTTCATCGTTGGATTTGTAGCGGTGTGCTTCAGATGTACCCTTTTTCAGGAACGCACTGCCTCCTGATGCAAATCTCCTAAATGGTCCAACTCCTTCAGCCAATTCTGGAACATTCGGAGGTGGCGGCCAGTTGCTTCGGGGCAAAGCTTCTTCAGAAACAAGCTGAGAGTCAGCTTGGATCCATTCCTCGGGCTCTGCAGGGCTTCCCGTGTCTAAATGAACCCATGCCACTATATAAGTTGAATTGAAGGGAGGGGTATGCTTAGCACATGACAAGCTTGTGGGTTTCTGCAGCCGCAGTGCTTCTAAGGAGTCTATGGAGGCTTATGCGCTTCGCACCTTTTTTGTTGCATCTCAGCGTCCTTCGAATCTAAACACCAATTTTAAGAGGCCAAAATGTAGGCTGTGGGCTCTGTTTCCTGAAACAAAAATGACAGGGACTCCAAAGATTTTCTGAATTCAAATGAGCGATCAAGCAAAGGCACAGGCACTAAAAACAGCAAAACAAGAGCCTGCCAGGCTAGATTCAGACGGATTTGTTCCACTTCCTCAAGTCCCTTCCGGAGCTTGCCGCACCAAAATTCCGTATCAATGGCCCTGCCAATAGCTGCTTCCGCTTCTTCGTGGGAAACTGCAAAGTCAAGCTGCGTGGAACAGAAATTGAACACATCGCGAACAATTGCCAATTGATCTCGGCGAAGAAAGGCCGAATGTAAGGTCACTGCCATCTCCAATGGTACCTCCACAGGCCGTGTGTGCAGAAGGCGAAACTTTTGATGCTCATCTTCAAAGAGCTCAGGATCATCTTCCAGGCCCCGCGTCGAGAAGCGCTCTAGCAAGAGTGCGAACGGAGCAGAGAGGGGGTCCCCCATCTCGCCCAGAAGCCACTGCTCTGCGAGGTCCAATGGAACGTGTCCTGCGGCAGCAAGTTTCTTCGCCTGA
This sequence comes from Symbiodinium pilosum, assembly GCA_905231905.1. Classification (NCBI taxonomy): domain Eukaryota; class Dinophyceae; order Suessiales; family Symbiodiniaceae; genus Symbiodinium; species Symbiodinium pilosum. The sequence continues at coordinate 63,256 of CAJNIZ010019336.1, forward strand.
CCGCGAAGGCTCAACATGCAGTGCGTGTGCTTAGCTTGTGTCAAGAACTGCCTCGTAATATAAACAGGTTTCAGCTCGGAGTTTCTACTGGGAGCGCAGGTGCCTCGCATCTTGAGATGCCTAAAACTACCAAAGGATATGCACTAACAACTGCATTCATCTGGGCAACCTCCAAACTCAAACCCGTCGTGCCTCCCAGAAAGGCATCTTGCATGAAGCCATCTTTACCATCCTCTCAAAGAGTTGGTTTCCGATTTGTTGGCGCATGGCCTTTTTCGGGAGCACGTCAAGCAAACCGAACAAGCAGCCGATGCCGAGATAAAAGGAAGAGATCATCTCCATGAACTCCCGAGCCTGTGCAGGAGGCTCTCTATCCTCGCAATTCTGTTTGGCTTGACGGTTCCGTCCCTAGATACCTACCGTGACAATTGGATCAGGCCTCGAAAGTGGAACTGTCATTCTCATCAAACATGACCAGCAGGAAGCGCATCTTCTGCCTCTTGGAGATGGCAGTGGACACGAAGATGCCAGCAGTCATGAAGGCCGGAACGTTGACTCTCACCTTCTTGTGGTCGATCGAGGACCTGCTTCGCTTAAGCCGCTCGTAGCCAGGTGGGTCAAACAACCTGACCCACTCCATCGTCCGTTGCATTGGAACATCTAACAATTCTTGCAGTTGGTAGGCATCCACGAACCCTGGCGCACATCCCGGCTGCCAGCCTCCCGCAGATTGCCAGCGGTTGAAAATGCCGATCCAATGGCCAGCAGAGCGGAGGCAAAGGCCCTTCTCAGCCAAAGGCACTCCAACAAGCACTCGGTGCCAGAAGTCCTGCATCCACTGCAGCCCAGGCTCCTCCTCACCTGCACAGGGGGCCCTTTGGAAATAACAAGTTTTGAGAGCATACTTTCATGATTTTCATGGAGCGGGCACCAAACAAAAGGAACAAGAGTGTGGAACTTCGTTACCTATGTGTTCAACTAAGTCATCGAAGGTCTCATCTGCGAAGGACAAACGACTCTTCAGCTGGCTTGCAGGCATCGTGGCAAGGCGGTACGAACGGCCCGCGGTGGCCCCACTCCTTGGTAAGTACCCGCCATTCTCACTACTAAATAAGAAGTAGCTAGAGGAGATAGAACCACACAAAAACCTAAGTCCGCACTACAAAAGGAGGGCATATGTCTCAAACACTACTGAATCAAAGCCCCCAGTTCTCCTTCGTAGAGCTCTTAGAGGAGCCTTTGCTGCTGGCCCTGGAACTATTGGAAGATGCCCTGCTGCTGGCTCTGCTGGCTCTTGAACGCGGACTTCTGTCAAACAACTCCACGGTCCGTGCGCGCTGGTGAACGCCTTGGCAGGGTGCAACATGGGCGTACTTTCGCTACACATTAAGCGGCTCCCCAACTACAATTTCAAACTGCCCACATGCATCTTCGCTGGCACCGCGCTGCTCTGTGGGGAGTGACTGCAAGGACTCCAAGGTGATGGCTCGAGCTCATTGCATCTTGCTGCCGTTTCTGAGGGGCTTCTGGGGTGCACTTAGCGGACTTTCTGACCGTCCAGAAAATTGTGAGGCACCACTTGCTGGCCGTGAGCGCCCCTGGCTAGTGCCCAGGTGCGGTCCATCATGTGCGCTTGAAGTATGCTGGCAGGGTGGCTGGCCGGGCATCTGCGCGGGATCCTCGCTGACGGAGATGACGGAATCTACTGAGTCTATCAGAGCTTTGTTGAGATCCAGCTGAAGATCCTGGGCTTGGCTCCCCTCGTTGCTCGAGATTGGGGAGGCCATGCTGGCAGCATCCTCGCAAAATGACTTGTCTTCGGAAAGTGGAATTTGTTCGCTGTGACTGCCGCTGATCTCTTGAGTCAGAGCTTCGTGGACTGGACCAGCGTCACCACTCGAACAAGCTGGCTTTCTGGACAAGAGCCTGTGTCGATGTTGGAAGGCCCCATCTGGTTTCCAGTCACGGGGTAGCGGAATTTGTTCGTCGACTCTGCTCTTCGTAGCGTTGCTCCTACCACGGAAGAATGGCCGCAACATTTTGTCCTAGCTGCGTGGGCTACTGACAGGGCACCCTGGCCTAGGACCCTTCTTCCCTAGCCGCCCGCACGGCCTGTGCCAAATGGCTGTTGCTCAGCACAAAAACACGCAGGCCAAACTACAAGCTTAAAGACTACCTTGGCACTCGCTATGCCTATGCGCCCGGAACTGCTGCATCACGCCCTGCCCTCTGCGTGCTACGTAGCTTCGGCACACCGGGGCAACAAGGCGATTGACCGAATTGGATGAAGCGTGATTTGCGTTCAGCTGAGTGTGATCACTTCCTCAGAAGAGCAAGGTACCCAACAGAACTTGAGGGGCGAGACGAGGCCAACGAAAGCTTGCCAGGCTCTATCTAGCACTGGAGTAGGGTAGAAGCGGAGGAGGGAAGGTACATGCCAGCAAAACGCGCAAACCTCGGTAAGGGGCCTGGAAAACCCTTTGCAGAACCGTGCCAAGTGTCCACTTCTCTTTGTACTTCACTGTACACTCCAGTTTCCTTTCCAGCCTTCTCCTCCCCACTTTCCCCATTCCCAGTCCTGGCTCCACGTCTCACTCCACCCTCCAGTCGGACTCTGACTTTACTCTGGACTCCACCCTCACTCCAGAGACCACTCCAGTTTCCACTCCACTCTTATTCACTTTCTGCATTACTCACCACTCCACTGTGCAACGCGCTCTCCTCTCCACTCTCCAGTCGATACTCCGCCCTCCACTGCCTTTCCACCTCACTCTCCAACGCTTTCCACCTGACTTTCCCCTCAAACCTGTCCCTTCCACTCCATTCCCTTCCGCAATGGCGCAAGTAGCGTAGTCCCGGCATTCCCTGACGTCTAAGAACAGGCACGAAGATGGCGAGTCTCATTGTCCCATCTCGACCACAGGGTCGCATGCGACGAAGACACGAGCAGGTATGTGCATGGCAAACTGAGGGCGCCCTTGCCTGCGACAGTGGGCATGTCTTACATGAGGTGAAGACACGAGGCTCCAAAAGTGGCGACAAGGTCTTATCCCTATCACTTTTCATGCGCAACAAGGACGTGACCCTCCAAAAGCAGATGAAGTTACCAAGATTGCTACCCCAAGATGCAGTATCCCTGTGACTGTTGGCACTCATGAACTTTTCACACGCCACGAATCAGCAACACTTCCCCCCCCCCGCCCCCCCGGCCCGGCCCCATGCCCCGTGACTGTGTGCATCTTTGACACGCGACGCAGCAACGACGGTCCAAAAACGCTTATACGAGGATGGTGACGGCGCGGATGCTTGGAAACGCTTGCGAACACTTGTAAACCCTTTGTGGACGCTTTGCGGACACGTGCGCAAGGACCCCTTCTTCGGAGCACTAAGCAACAGGAAGGTTGCATGGAACAACAACAAGCAAGGAACAGCATGACCACACAACGTCGGGAACATTCTGAAAGGTTTGATTCAACCACGAAGCGTGAACTTACCCGCGCTCTAGCCAGAAAAGGTCATAAAGAGAAACAAGATTGAAAGCAACCACAAAGCAAAATGGTGCTCGTACAAAGAGCACACAGGAAACAAGCACCAAAAGAGGAGAAGGCGACATGCAACGACCAGGCATGACGTGCTTGGTACCATGACCGTTCAAGGGCATGCACTATCAAAGGAGTAGGGAGCGTCAGTACAACCATCGAGCTTAATGCCCTTCGCGAGCACTACTGGAGTGGCCAGGTCTCACTAAAACAAGAAATAGCTTGTTTCAGGACCGAGCAAAGGTATCGAACACAACAGAGGGAGGGAAAGGCGCAATGCAACAACCCGGCATGATGATGCTTGCCGGGTAGTGATCACTACAGAGGGGCCAGCGAGGTTTGACGCAACGACCAGCACGGCTTCTGTGCATCATGACTTGGCAAGGGTTGTGAACACCAAGGGGAGCAAAACCTTTAAAACCACCAGCACCATGTTATCCGTATTGTGAACTTGCTGGGGTATGGCAAACGATAAAACAAGTATATAGGAAGGTTTGATGCGACTACCACACACTTACCATGACCATACAACCGTCGTGAACGACAGGCAGAGTACAGCCGGGAAGTTAGATTTGACCACCAGAAGGGACGTGGGAGTTCAGGAATAGAAAATTAAACTGCTTAACAACAGGGAAAATTAAACTGCTTAACAACAGGAGGAGCACAAGCACTTATGGAAATACAAAACGCATCAACAGGTGAAGTGAAGGTAGGAAGGACAGGAGTGGAAACAGGAACAGGAGCAGAACCCAATATGCATCATATTTCTGAACAGTATGTAGGTGGGAGAACGCAAGCACGTAGATTTCAGTCAGGAGCTTCTTTTTGGACGCCGACAGGAGCATATTATTCAGATACGGATATATCACAGGGCATACGCTAGCAGATCATTAAACATCAAGACTTCTCAGGAAATCACTCTCAGTGTTCAGTCTAAGAAGGAAGCAGACCCTACAACAGCAACCATAGCAGTGATATAACTCGAATCTGGCATTAGTGAAAGAACCGCCATAAAAAATACAAACGCTAGATTATGAGAAGAGCGGGCGCTAATAACAATTTACCAACAGCGGAAATAGACAGACGGATAGAATCGGATAGAACATCTGACCTCACAACAGGAACAACAGCCAGCATTGCAACTAAACGACATTCTCAGAATTACAGTTAATAGAGCAGTTATAAATACTCGATCATTTAGTAGTAAGTATTGGTAATATTGTTGGAAAGGCGGATGTCACTGCTTGGGGCGGTTTATGTTTCAGAACAGCAGTGAATGTAAAGAAGCATTGGACGCACAGAATAAGTTATTTGTCAGAAACAGCGATGCCTTAGGACAACCATCAACTTCCCACGAAGTCAGGCAAGCTCACCCAACGCCCAAACCAACTGGTCCAAAACAAGCCATCTTGGCATCCAACAAGAGTTGAACCAAGGTGGCTCTGGCATCGTCCACGTAGATGCTGCAAGTTTGTTGGTCTTTCCAATGTCCCTGGACCATAGTCCGACCCAAAGATTGCGTTTGCTGGTAGAAGTGGGTGGCTCCTCCGCGGTGAAGGCAATAGGGAAGATAATCTGCAGGAGCCAAACCCACAGATTCAACCATTCAACCAACGCAGCAAAGGCGGAGCGGAAGGAAGCCACGGAACCAGCGTTTGTTTTTCAGACCGGACCTTAGTCCACAGGAAAGAGAGCGCATGCACCAGGTCAGGCTCGTGAAGTGAAAGAGATTGTTGCAAGCCTCTGGGCTTCTGGAGTTGATGCTTGCGATCACCACTGTGCTCTGGTCTTGGAGGCGGACACGGTGGAAGTGCAAAGAAACCAGCTCCATGGTGCACAGGAAAAAGGCGAAGCCAACGACCCCCGGGTTTAGCGAGCTCTGGTCGCCCAACTTTCCAGGCAGCCCAGAAGTCCTACTATATAAGTACAAGTAGCAATCAAAAATGTCAAGTGTGAGTTTGCTCTGGCTCCAGAAGGCCACTGGAGGCAGTGCTAGCTAATTTGAATCACGGGCATTGAGGTTTTTTCGGGCTGTCTATGCCACTCATGTCAAAAATCAGGCTCCCAACAGCGGGAAAGTATTTAAAAAAGAGGCCTGCGATGCATCTGAATGCAAGCGACCTGGGAGATGCGTTGCCGGGCCAGCGCCTTCCTTCGCCTTCCTGAAGCTGGCACATGCCGGCACGCAATTCTCCAGTGCTCCGAGACCTGATCAATATGCCACTCCAAAAACATCACAACAAAAATCTGGAAACAACAAGCATGGGCAAACCAATCCTTCAAAAAGAATGCAGCGCGTTCTTTTCACGTTGGGGATATGATCGCGTAGGATTGCAGCTCCTGAAGGCTGCCGTTGTCGGAGATGAACTCTTACTCTCAGACGATTTGTTCCTGCGCTCGCCAGGGACGCAGACAGCTCTGCTTTGATTTTGTCTCCTGTCTGTGATGCTTGTCAGGGTCTGCATACCCCTGGATCTGGAGCCAACAGGAAGGAAACAACCGCCGCAGCGCTGCTGAGGCAGCTGTCTATCACAAGGTGCCCTTTTTAAGGCATTGAACCCACTTGATTGATGCATGTGATAGGGCTGGCCAGCGCATCTGCAGGCTCTGAATGGTTCAAAAGTGTCAGCAATGATGGAAACCTTGCCATTATTGCTGCTTGACAAGATTGCTTACAGACTGGCACCCGCGCCTGGAATGTGGACAGCCTTTACTTGACCCAGACTACGTGGCATGAAGATGTCGATCTCGGCACGTCCACATCCCGTTGGGTATTGGGATTGAGGCGCTGGGGAAGCACAAAGTGACATAGATGGCCACAGAGGGCGCAGCTGCTACGCAGAGATCTCTCTCTTGCTCTCTTTGCAGCCAGGCCGAATGCAAAACCCGCGGCTACTGAACAAAAATTTGGAACTCACGCATGTTTTCAAGCTCCCTCAAGAGATTAACCTGCCCGCACCATCAGCTGGCTGCTTCTTGCTCATACATCCTGATCTTCTTCTTGATCATGCTAGCTGATCAGTACTGGTACCCAACAAAATCAGAGCTTGTATGGACCAGTGGCCCTTCCAACCCTAAGTTGAGCCGCGATGAGGATGACGAAGCAACCCGCTGCTGCTAGTGTAGTATTGGCTAGTGCTGGGGCAGGGAACGAATCCAAACAGTCCACAAATATACAGTGAGGAAGGGCATGTAAGTTTTCATTCACATGTTGTGGACTGCCGGAGAAGTGCAGGTACGCAGCTTTGAATGGCTGCTAGTTGCAAGGGATCCATCACAGCTTCTAGCACTATCTCGTCTGGATTTGCTTCCGTGAGAGTGCGAGGGTTGTTTTCAAAAGCCAGGTCGTTTCGGGAATCGGCTGCGGATCCCTTCCTTGTATCCAAGAGATAGCAAAGGAAGGTCATCAGGGCTCCAACGGAGAAATCAGAAATGTTTTGCTTAGGGAATGCTTGGTTGGGTTAGCCACTCCGATCTACTCCTTGGAGCGCGGTCACGCAAAATGCGTTTTCACTTGAAGGTGTAGTGGCTCGCGGTTGGGATCCATGAAGTCCAAAGGGATGTGCGTCTCCTAAGCACGCTCGGCTCAGCTCTCGCACTGCACGGAAAATGCTGACATCAAAAAAGATTCTTGTTGGAGGAGGCTCTGCAGCTCAGCAGGATGCACCCCTCTAGATTTAAGTTGATGAAGTTCGCAAGCAAGTCTCCCAGCTGTTGGTCGTAGTGCCCAGTATCTGCTGCGACATCAGGGAGCCCACGGCCGGGGCAAGCTTGAAACCATGACCGGAGAAGCCGTTGCAAAGGAAGTAGTTCCTCAAATCATGTTCAGGCACGTGAAGATCCTGCGCTTTCCCTATCTTTGAGCACGATTCATGGCAGGCTGCAACAAGATGTCACCCGCATCCGCCCCTGCCCAAACAACCATGCAACAATCCAGCGACGTAAACAAGTGTAGCCTGCTGCTCCACCCACCCCCATGATTGACATCAAATCTTATCGTATCTTGTGGCCCGAGCCCTAACAGCAAGCAGGAAAAAACGCCTGTACCTGAACTAACACTTATACCTGGCCCGTGCAGAAAGGCGGCCTGGACAAATCTTCGACAGAGTTATCATTGTTTGTGACATGTTGTGGCTATCAGATGGTCTGCTTTATGTGCGTCATCCAAGACTCTTCAGCTCCTTGGCCGGCCCAATGACTGGGTGAACATCCTCCTATCTCCGGGAAGGCCACTGGCACTGTCTTCATCTAATCAAGGCCTAGGTGCAGCCAGAACTACTTCCACCGATCCCAGCACAGTGTTCCATAGGTTGATGACCCCTCACCTGCCGCAAGCGGCAGCTCAGCCCACGGTCCTGATTCACGGTGTACATGTGGGAGAACCCTTGGATGCCCCCGCTCTGCGGCAGCGTTGGGCACCGATGAAAGAGACAGCCGAGGTAGTCCGCCTCAAGTAGCCGCGTTCAAAACCTAATTAATCAAATCGGAATATGTGCCTTAACGTCCGGATCCAGGGCCTCGTTGAAGTTGTCCTGGCAATGCCAGCACAATTCTTCAGGAGCTGCACCAGCCTGGTGATGGCCTAGCCCTAGTTGACCGTCATAGCGCAAAGCCTGTAAGCTGGACTTTGACTTCGGCCCTTTCTGCCCTCGGAAGGCATTGCGGCCTCTGGTACCCTCAGTCCTCTGTTAACATACTGCTCCCATCGCCGGCCGACAATGAACAGTGAAATGGCAAAAGCCGCCATGCCACTTCAAATGACTGAGCTGTTGCAAAACCGCTCCATTCATGCTGCCAGGCAGGTTTGCAGCTTCAAGTACATCCAAAGTTGGGCTCTGTGCATTGCATGTGTGCCCCTAGTAGGAAAACTGGCGCCCCCACATACCCAAGACCTACTTCACATTATCGTTGCATGGTTGTGACACTGATCAATCACCGGTGTCCGGATCCACCAGCTCGGACTCGAAGCGGTGGGCGACTGAGCCGAAGACCAACTGCTTGTTCCCCCGTCGGGGCATAAAGTAGATACCTTCACAAACAGTCCAGATTGTAAGCTGCATATGCAGCACGAACCATCAATCACTACATCAACGTACCTGATCAGCGTGGAAATTTTGGAAGTCCATCTCAATAAGCCTAATCCCTGCCTTACCCCTTTCTCTGGCCTCATAGCTCGACGCAACAGGTAAGACCAAGCTGTACTGTAGAGTGAAAGGACGGCTGGAGATCAACAACATAAGGTATTCCGTTCTTAGCTAGTTAAGTCTTACAACTCGCTGAACCCATCATATGTTTTACATATGTTCCTCTGCATTGCTGCTACTGAAAAAAGGAGAGGCTCATTTGAGATCTGGCAAACGAATCCTCAACAACCCTCATCAACATCGTCCTTTTGAAAATTCGGTTGATGAGTTCCCTAGGCCAAAACACCCTACACTTTCCACGCTAGTATTTTTTGGTAATGCTTGCGGCGATTCATGTTGACCGATGAACAGTATCATCCGGGCAAGCTGTTCACCAACAAGCTGTCAGGTGCTTGCAATTGCACGAAAAGGAGAGTGGCGGAAGGAAGGGGTCACGGAGCGTGCATGATCTACCCAAGGCAATAGCAAGAGTGCAGCTGAAAACACTGCAAATTCCACAAGCTGATGCAAGCATGATCAGAATCCGTACGAGCTGGTATCACAATTTCGGTTTGTGGCTTGGCCCATTCTCATGTCCTCTTGAGATGATCGGTTGCGGGTAGCAGGTGCACAAGCCCATGACGAACGCTGCACTTGTATTGGACGAAGTTGCACACACAAGAATGGACGTGCCAAAGCACGGTCCGTCGAACGTAGATATTCAGTGAGCCTTCTTGGGAGTCTGACTAGGCATATGTTTGAATGTATTTGAGTTGCAAACCTGCCGTACGCTGAAAAGTCAAGATCTAGATTTTGGACTTGAGTTACTATATCTGATAATTGATGCTGAAGGTGCCACTGTTGCCCCAGGCGTCGGCTACAAAGGGGAGAGAGAGTAGCTTCTCGTCGTCTGGCAACGTCAGGTGACCCACCTTCGGTAAGGCTCTTGGAAAGGAGCGAAGCATGCACATTTGCCAAACTGAAGGCGCACAAGGTTGAAAGTGGCCGCCTGGATACGAGTCGGCAACATCTGGGTGGACGTCTTCACCCCCACCGTCTCCTGAAACTCAAGTTACTGAAATGCTAAGACCAGCGCTTATTGAGCTGTGCATGGTTGTGCATGTGCTAACATATCCCTTCCCTTTCTTGAGGGCTTTTTTCCCTTACGCCGCCGAGCAGCATTCAAAGACTGAAACCATGGGCCAGCACAGTTCAGCACGCAGCCAGCTGAAACTGTGGATCCGTCATACCTTACCGCTCACGCATCATCAACAACTTACTGGGGTTTTGAGCATGGCCTGGCATCAGCGAGTAAAAAAGAACTGGTGCAATCTTTGTCCACGTTGCAGTTTCACACCCTCCGCTTTCTCACCGCTTCCACTGAGGATCTGCTGGACACGGGTATTAAACACAACCTCCACGCCAACTCGTTCACAGGCTTTGTGAATGTCCCGTAAACAGGCTGAACTGTCCATGTGGCCACAACCATGCTCGTAGACGGCCCAAAGGTCCCCCCAGTCCCTTTCCACAATGTCGCCTGTGTCGTTGAACTCCGGGAAGGGATCAGTGCTAAGTGCTGGAAACTTCTGAGCAATGCCGTCTGCATCCAAGACTTCGGACTCAACCTGGTACTTTCGCAAGCGATCCTGGATAACCAGATTCTCGGCTTTGGACTTGCCTAGCATCCATAGAGCTCCAGTGTGAGTGAAGTAGGCCTGCCAAAACATTCGCAGTTGCGGAGCTGCAAAGCTTTCAATACTGCTGCCTGAAAAAACGGCAGCAGATTTTATCTGCTATTCTTTCAAGAGGCTGTTCACTCCTGTTAGTCTTCATTCCACTTCAGACCAGCTATTGTCTAGAGGAAGTTGTCTTGAAAACCCGCGGAGGACAATCCTCTGCTATCCTTTCCTGGGGAGATGCTCTGGAGTCTTATTGTCTTGCTTGAGCAAGCCCACGTCTTGTTCCTTGGGGATGCAAGACGTCTTTTTGCCAGATTAAAATGTACTCGAAACTGTTGTTCGCCTGAGCTGTGAAAAGACAACTGATTGACGCCACAGATCTAAGTGCCCATTGCTTTGTTTCCCTTCAGGTCGCATGAACCTTGCGCTCGCATGCAAACCCTTTGCCTCTGCTTCCTCCCCGAGTTCTGTGTAAGCTCCCCAATTCTTGTAGGCGTGGATGCCATCCAGGGCAAGCTGCATGGTGTTGTCGAAGGAGTAAAACGCACGCAAGAAGCCTCAGCAGCAACCGCAACCTCAACCAAAACAACATGAACGATTCGTTCCAACCCATCCGGAATGTCCAGCCTGTACGAGACAGAACTGAGGCCTCCAAAGCCTGTAGACTGAGGCTGCCAGGGACGGGTTTATGGTATGTTACATCTACCTACTATGGAAATGCTGTGGCTACGCTCGCCGCCGCCGCTGCCACCACCAGCACCTCCACCACCATCACGGCCACCTTCTCCCCACCCCAACAACAGCAGCGAAAGCAGCTGGTGCCTGGAGCAGTAGCAGGCAAGTGCTGCATTGCGGGGCGGGGAAGCATCAGCATGTGTCATTAACAATGATGAGTAGCCCGTGCTCCAACCACTGGATCCGAAGCCAAGGCCCGGGGCACGCTCCAGGATCCTCACCTGGCTCATGTGTTGTTTTGCTGGTCCCAAATGCACGTGGACTCACTCAATTTGCCCCCTACCAAAACGGTCAACGTGTAAGCCTGTGCAAAGCAGTCCCTTACAAAGACGCCTCCAATGCGGAGCCTGACTGACACATCATCTTGCATGCGTACGAATCCGGCTGCTCCATAACCAACGGCTTTGCAACAGAAGCCGAAGCAGCAGCAGCAGCAGCAGCAGCAGCAGAAGCAGCAGCAGCAGCAGCAGCCGCCGCCTCCGATTGCAGCAGCCTGATCCGGGCGCCGACTCAGCAGTCACCGCTGGAGGACAAGGAATGGAAAGGTGATCATTGGATTGGTGCTGGTGCTAGAAGACAGGGTAATCAAGGGGTCAGTAGCATTGGAGGAGGACAAGGCAATGTTGGAGGTATGGGATCCGCAGCCAGCGCTGAGTGGTTATGAGTTGGATTAGTTCCAACTGTGGCTGTCACGCGCGCCCTTGTCCCACGCACACTGCCCATGCCAGCTGCAGGCATGACAGGCTGAAAGGCATATCCTGTTGCACCAGATGCATGCCAACACGACGGTGCTGTTGTTTTGAGAGATGAAGCAAGCGCCAGCACACCACGAGCAGCATGAAATGAGCGGCGCCGGCCAAGCATCGGTCCACGAGGCGCCAGCCAGCTAAGTGACATCACCTCCCCGGCGCATCGCCGCGCGGTGGCGACCCGTAGAGGTGGCTGAGCCTGCCCCTGTACTGCCTATACTCGGTGCGGATCCGAGCTATAGCCGCCAACGTAGCTCTTTCAGGCAGGCCACACCTAAGGAGGACTGTTGCCACACAAGTGGTTCAATTGCATTTGAATAGCTGCATCTATCGGCGGTGTGAAGGCACTGCCTATGCGTACCAAGTTCACTGTCTTCGCGGAGAGTAGACTAGGGCATGATTTTGCAGAGGCTGATGTGACTTGGACCGGGCAGAATGTTTGCAGAGGTCGATTTCGATACCTTGGCTGCTTTCCCTGCTAGTAGCTGGCATGCCAATGATGGTTTGTGCTCCGATGGCAAGAGCGTGATCCTGCAAAATTCAGGTGACATTTCAGGTAGCTTGGCAGATTCCGTTGTCCTACACTCCAATATGCTTGCCATTGTGCGAGAGGGCTGCGCTCGGATCCATCTCAGTAAGGCCGTTCGGATGATGCTGTTACTAAGATTGGGGTGGACCTGGTGCCAAGGAACCAGATTAGACGGATGGCTGAAAAACTTGGCACAAGACAAGCTGCATGATAGCCCCTCAGGGAATACACGCGGGATGAGCAGATGTTTGCTGGTGCTTCGGAGATTTTGCCTTTCCTGCGCAGTTGTGCTATAGACGGTGTGAGCTGTTCACCGAGCTTCATGACTTGGTGAGCCACCTGCCCCTTATCCTGGCTGAGAGACTGCAGAACATGCCGCCTTGAATTTGTGCAATGGCAGGTCGCAGATTTCTTACTGATGGCCCCAGTTGTCCATGGAGATTCCCATAGTCACTGCCGAAGTCATTCAGCAGAGACGAAGAAGTTCATTCCCCAACTGCTTGCACTTTTTCGCGCCTTTGCGCATACCGGCATCAATCCAGAATGCGAATTTCTGTGCAGTCCAAAGCACCTTTGCCGCCTTGACTCCCATGCACTTAGACTGTTGCATCCCAACCACACCTCTGGCTTCAGCACTGACCATTTACCAAACACCAGATCGCCCATGCTCTAAGAACCGCGCTCAAGAAACCCTTTCTCTTTAGATCTATGATGATCTATGGAATAGGTGACTGTCATCTGGCCCCATGCAACAGCATGTCACACTTCATCAGAATGCCTCTGTATAACTGACGCTGTTCAAAGCCGTTGGTAACGCAGTGCCGGCAGTTGGCCCCTACATGCTTTCAGGGAAGGCCTGCCTTCAGCGAGGGATCTCGACGCTTCATTTGGTAGGCGACATTCAGACCCATGATGCCAGCCCCTACCTGAGCAGCTGTTGGCAAAGGCCTCTCCTAGCTGCAACAGCAGTCAACAGTAGTACTCTTCCATACACCTGGTCAATCAGATTATGCTGAATCTAAGTCCTTCTTTTGGTGGCAGATGTTGACCAACCCTAGCACGCTGCAGCTCTGTCCTTCTTGGATCTTCTTATAGCACAGAACACATAGCTGGAGTTTTCTAAGCTTCCAAAAATTTGAGCTCAAGGGGCATCGGTGTTGGGTTTCCCCTATCGGTAAAAGCGGTTGCCCGAAGACGAATTCCTTGCATGTAGATTACCTGATTACCGCTTGTGGCTCATTCGTCCGCAGCTGCTTCCGCGAGTCTCTCTTTGCCTTCCTCACCGCGGCAGACCCGCGATTGACATTACAGAAGGTAGCAGATTTACCATGCTGTTCAAAGATTGACAACACCCACGCGTTCTTGAACGATTACTTAACTGTTCCCTGTGCCCGAAGCCCCTAGTGTACAACCCCTAGAAGCTACATTCGCCATGCTAATAGAAGCGAGTGCGCAATGCGAGGCTTCAGCTCCATGCGAGGAATTCTGCGCATAACCCCCTACTTGAGAATCTTGCTGGCAAGCAAAACCAGAAACGCGAAAACAAAGGCACAAACGTCAAGGGTTGCTGCTCATCGGATTTGGTTTGCGGTGTTTTGCGGTTTCAGCTGGCTTTCTTAGGAGGCCTGGCAGCACCGGAGATTTTTAGGATGTCAATTTAATAGTGTCAAGAACGGTTGCTCATTCCACATCTGAGGCGACAAGTAGTAGCAGACACGATTAAAAGCAGGCCACAGGGTCACAAGTGCGAGAGCAAAGAAGGCAGGATGCCCAGAGAAAGCCAGGATACAACGATAAAATAACGAAAAGAACTGAGCCAACACACCAAAAGCTAACTCTACGTCGGGTATGCGTAGCGCTCCATCAAATACAGCTTTTCACCTGCCGGTTCATGATGTGACCAGCACCATCCAACACCACGAGACTTGATGATGGATTCGAGGTACGATGCAAACATCCACAGCGTTTGAGGAAGGCCCTGAGCTGAAGCTGCGGGTGGCAAAAGTCCGCGGCTGGCCCGCGCCGCCCATGCTGGTTGCTGCCCGGAAGTTTGCAGAGCCTGCGGCGGATGCAGCTTGCGTCGTATCATCTGAAAATCTTCTTGCTGGCTTCAGCACAGCTGACGTAGCAGGCATTAAGCTGGAACCGGCAGCACAAAAGCCTCGCAGCTGCGACAGCAGGAATTAGCCACACCCCTCGCTACGATCAAAAAATCCATGCCCTTTCGTTTTCTAATGAAGCTGCAATCAACACTACTGGCTGAGGGAATCGGGGAGTCACGCTTCGGATCCCACAATGTGGGTCCTAAATACATCACAAGCATCATCAAGCGACGAAAGCATGGAAAGGATCAGAAGATTGTTTGGGATGACAGTCGGCCCGAGCTGCTGGACACATCTTCCCGGCGAGGCTGAAGCCATGAGTCGATCAAACCACATGTATTTTAGGCTGATTCAACTGAATCGATACCCTCCAGCCGTTGCTGTCATACATAAAACCATGAAGCAAGCGGGGTAAGTGATCACCGCTCACAAAAGGATCACCAACAATAAGGAGACTGGAAGATCATTCTGCCGTGGAGACAAAACATCCGTAACATCCTGCGAGGCCTGCAGCAGGCCCTTGTGCAATTCCGCAGAAAGCACCGAATCGTTGTCCGATGGGTTTCTGGGTGGATGCCTGCTGGCTCATCAGCCTCAGCGTCCCCATGCAGACACGCACCCACATCCAGCTTTTAGCACCAAGCACAGCAGCTTGCGATGATCTCGTTTTGCTTACAGCTACCATCTTGTGCTCCAGCAAAAGGCGGCTCAACAAGAAAACTGGGTTCGAATGTTCAAGCCCAGGCAAGCCACCCACGTTAGCACTGGACATCTGAATGCCTGAAATTACAAATCAATGGGGCCAATCCTGATGGACATGCAATCTGTTGCAGATCACAAGCCACTGTTTTGGACATGACTTTTTTTCGAGGGCGCGGATCCTGTCAATCAACAAACCTCATCCAAGGCCCCAGCTGCACCATGTCCTTGATTGGCATCTGCCTGTCCTGCATGATGTCCTAAGCTGGGAGTTGGCACCCCAAAACATTGGAGTCAGAGCTAGATTCTGAGAGAATGGATTCAAAATAATTCCAAACCTCGATCCGGCATCAAGGGCTTCTGCAGTCTTGTTGTGAATCGTGGAGCGGGTAAACTCGTAGATGGACTCAGGCACAGCTTCTTTGAAGCCCTTCAGGCGGAGGTGGAGTTTAATCTTTTCCGGCACAGGGCCCCCACTGAGCAAGAAAGACTTGGCATGCTCATGATAAAACATGACGAAACAGATCCCACGCATATAGGTTCACTAGCAGGATGCGTTGCTGGATCAGCGCAGGAATATGAAGAATGTGCCTTTGACCTACACCTGCGGATACCTCTGGATTTTGCCCAGGCAGAGAAGGCCTTCGGGTCGAAGTGTTCCAGGGAATCAGCGATGACAGCGCCAGCAGACGTGATGCTCTCAGGGATGAAGATTCCGCCCCGGGAGAGGAAGGCATTCTGAGCCTCTCGGCCATGAGGAGCTGAGATGCTAAGCACACGTGCAGTATCCATCTGAGCCTCTCGGCTGGCAAACGGAATATTTGCCGCTCCGCAAACGGCCTGCGCAAAGGGGAAGCTGCAGTGAAAGTATGCAGGCTACAAGCCCGGGGCGAAGACTAGACGCCATCCGTTCATACTGTTGAGTGTTAATCACATGTTCGGATTTGTCCACGCCCTTGTCGTCTTCTTCTTTCTTGATCGCTGCTACTTTCATGAGAGTATGCAATACCGGAGTAGCTGTAGCAGTAGCTGGTCGGTGGATGGTGGTGGCTAGTGACTGGCTGGTGGCTAGTGGCGACGGAGGCATTACAGTAGCACTTCTACTGACACTAGTTGTGGTAGCCTTCTCGCAGCTGTGCACAGATTGCAGGGGAGCCAGGCCAAACCATGCTTGCTGGTTCTGACTTGCGGAGTCTATCTCGCACTGACTCGCTCTCTTTGGTTGTCTGTAGCTTTTGCTTTAGGGTTGGGGGCCTCGGCGTGTGCGCCTTCCCTGCATCTGTGCAGTTGCAAGTGTTCTGTCTGCGACGGTTGATTAAGGTTCCGAGTTCACAAACAACACCGCAAACAATAGCTACACAATTGAATGCCTGATGGAGTGGGTTCCTTGTCCCTGTTCAGAAAATTTCAGAAATTCCTATTTTGGTTCCAAAAGGTTCGCACCAAGGAATTGTCAGGGCTCCTGAACAAGGGTGTTGAGGTTGTATGTGCTTCACGAAGGATACGAAGCATTTGGGTTGTCTCTCTTCCTGCATGGCACTACTCGGACCTTTGCAGGCAACGCCACTGCGCTGTCTTTGTCGATGAGGCTGCTGACGCTACCTTTGCTGTCGCATAGCCCCAGTAGCAAAGCGACACAACACCTGTCATCCCACAGCACCTAGGACCTAGGACCTAGGACCTAGACCGTACCTAGCCCAAGCCCACCAAGCCCACAAGCCCAGGCACATGGCACGAAGATGTCATGCTCCGGAAGCTCCGCCAGGCTTGAGGCGTACTTTGGGTCTCGGAGTTGCTGGGCGCCTGCGGACTTCAACTCTCAGAGCATCAGTGAGGGGATTACGAAGGACTGTGGGCAGCTGAGTTTGGGAATTCATGGCGATGGGCCCAGCCATGATAATTACTCTGCCATTCGGGCAACCAATTCTTCAGCTGAACTGTGGTCTTTATTCTTTTTCAAAGTCCTTCTGGCGGTTTTACGGCAACATGTTTTTGAACATGCTTCAGCGAGCGCTTCCGCAGCGCACTTGTCGAGCGCATGCAGCAAGACTGCCTCTGCGAAGAGAAAACTGGGAACTTCAAAGCGTGCCAACGGTATGTTTGCATGACGAGGTAATGGCACGTGAACTTGACCTCCGCGGAAGAAACCCTTCCGCGGAAGCTTCCGCATGCTTCCACACGCACAGATTTGTTGACATTCGAGTGCTCCAGCTTGGGCTTGTTTCCCTACTTGAGAACTGTAGCAAGCGTAAGCGCATAAGGAACCAAAGCTCAGCTGAACCCCTGAAAGCTAAGCTTTCCTAAGACAAGCTTGGCTGGCCAAAAAGCGACCCCAGCCAATGGGCCCGAACATGTTGGGCTTTTGAGCGCAAAGATCACACATGCCCCGTGTTGCGGACAGGAGAGCTGCCAACAAAAAACAAGATCATCCTTGCAAGCCATAAGGGGGGATTTGCAGAGGCACGCCACACGCAAAGGTAACTACACAAGCATAAACAAGCAAAAGCAACTAGACATCAAAAGCAAAAGCCAAATCGCAAAACTTGTTTTGCGCAGCGTCGCGCGTGTCGCACAGCATCAGGATGGGCCCCGCGTCCATGCCATATCGCAATGCCCCGCATGGCTGACAGCCATTATTGACAAGCGAGAACTAACCCATACTGCTACACGAGAGCATAATTCAACAGCAACCCGGCTTAGAGCATTCCCATCGCAAATCAACTCCCAATCTCAACCCTGGCCCATAACCAGCCATTTTACACATCCTTCTTAGCAAGCAGGCTTGCTCTTTCCCAACCAAACGAAGATTCGTGGGTAAGCTTCCCCGCCGCTGCAGGTGCCTGGTATTGCCATCCGTTCTGGGTCAACATCATAGACACTGACGGTTGCACCAGACGCAAGTAGCTCGCGCGCCACAATGCTACCCACATTCCTGCACTGAAACTGGTAATACTTACTTCTAGTATCTGCGATGACTTAACAAAAAAAGACTGGATAAGAAACGTACCAACCAACCCAGACTCCCAAGGCCGTGGACAACGAAACTGCTTGCTTGCAAGCCCCCAAATCGGCGCTCTGCCAGCGCTGCCAGAGATCCAAGGACACCATGAGCCGTTGCTGCATTTGGATTCATCGCCAAGTTCGGGATGCCGGCAAGGACATAGGGGCTCTGACCTGGCCAGAAAACAGCGCATCTGTTCAAGCCATAGCCGCGATCTACACTTGGCCAGAGTTTCCTGAGAGCACCCTCCTTGATGTTTGGTCTTCTGAGCGCTGTACTTGCAAGCAGCTCCATGTCATCCAGGTCGCTATTCATATCACAACCTTCAGGGGGACCAGCCCCAAAATTAGGCAAAGAGCCCGAGCGCTGCCTCTCTACATGCTGCATGTATCGTTTAGGCCAGCAGGTTTGCTCCTTGATGCTTTATGGGCAAAAGATTGGAAATTCTAGTTCCAGATTAAACAGCTTCAGGTGGAGTTGCTGCTTGACGTACAGGCGCTTAGGTATTTGCGGGGCACTAGTAAATTTCTCAAATTCTCATCTGTGATTGCTCACTGCGGCCTGGCCTAGCCTAGCGATGCCTAGCGGCATTGCGACAGCGAGGATGTACAGTCTCTCTTAGTCGCATCCAGTTTGACAAACAGCAATGAAGAATGCATGTACTCACATGAGCCCTAAAGGCTTGTACGGAGGGCTGATCTCAAGAGTCAGAGTGATTGGATTCGGGACCCTCCGAAACCACGGAGTTGATGATGCGCGAAAAGCACCCAAAGCCCTCCGCAAAACAACATTGTCCGATCTTGGACATGCCCCGCCAGTGTACATGGTGCCATCGAGATCGTTCAGCACGTGGCCCAGTTGCAGCATGAGGGCCTGGCTTGACTTCTTTAGATATGTTTCCGCTCCCGGAATTTATAATGTGTCCCTCTACAGGCGTCCCTCAAGGATTGGCGGCTAGAAGAGGTCCACGCTGTTCCTAACTGGCCTTCTTGTCGATGGTGAGCCTGTTCTCGTGGCTGGTCGTATTCACCACGACCTGCGTCATCATGCACTGGCTGGCTTGTCTGAGACCGGGCCCAGACATGCCCCTTTCTAACATGACCTTTGAGAATACTGGAAGCGGCATCAGGCTATCCGTTGAGAGACTCCCCAGCCTTGGCACCGGCAAAACCAGTGTTGTACACGGCATGCTTGTTCTCCATGCCCTGGGCAAGACCTATGGCCTCCGCAATGGCTGAGTCGGTGTCCGCATAATCCCAAATTCGCAGGCCACCATTGCCTAGCGCTGTCGAAGCTTGAACACTTGAACTACATTGAACTACAATTCCTCACCTAAGACTTCAAGACCCTCAGGAGGGAAGTCCTTGACATTTCAATCTCTGAATTAAAGAGCCACCGCCTGGGAGCTGCTTGGACAGCGGACGCTCGGAGCCCTTCGCCGTGGCAATGTAGATCTCGGAGCCACATTGTGTGGACCAGGACAGCCTGGTCGCATGTGATGCAACAAATGTCCTCTGCAATAACCCTGCTCTCCTCCTCCCTCTTAACTTTCGGCTTGCCTTCTATCATCATCAATTCTGAGCCATTGCTGATTCCCTGCATGCGGCCTTCGTCCCGTAGCTCCTCCCCACCCCCAGAACCCCTGAGCCCCATCTCTCCCCTGACCACTTCTTCATTTTTCGCATATGCAAAGGAAGGTCCAGCCAACTGAAAATGAACTCTTCTTGACGGGAAAAGCACAACCCCAAACAGGTTGCATTACACCCCACCCTGTAGTCAGAACCTCACATCTTTATCCCAGTCGCACTGACGCCCCATCGTCGGCCGCAGTTATTTGCTCCTTCACCGGTCCCCTAAGCGCAGTCGTAGTCGAAAACGCCTGCGTCGAGTAGCCCCTGGACTGAGGCCTCAGCTGCTTATGGAACGTTTTCATTCATGACCGCTTGCAGAATTTTCAAAAACAGCAAATCGTACCCAGGAACTGGGATGCCACCTTGCCCGAGCTAGCTGGTCTGTTGACTCCCTTTTCAAGCACCAGGTAGGAATGGACATAGTCCATTCCATTTTTGCTGGGATCCTGGATATGGCACATCATGAAATGTAACCTACGTAAATCCTCCTCTCGTGCTCAGGTGGCCGGCGAACCGGAGGAGAGCCGGATCATAATGCCATTTATGCCTCATGATTCTTGGGAGAAGGCAGAGAAATGCCTTGAATCCACGAAAACTGAGGATGGCTTGAGATGCCGAAGGCAATCAGCGAAAGCTTGTCGACAAGGAGAGGGAGAAAGAGAGAGACAGAGGTGCGGCATGAATAGAGAGAGCGAGAGAGAGAGAGAGAGAGAGAGAGAGAGAGAGAGAGACAGTGAGAGTGAGGCTGGCTGAGACAGGCTTGTCGGCGCATTCTTGTGAGATTTGCCGGGTTTCTGCCCTCTTCACCGGCAGGGCTACCTGAAGCTGCAACTTCAAGTTGGATCACTCAAATCCCAACCCAGAACAGTGTACGTAGTCCTTGGCCACATGGTCTGCGTAAGATGCGAAGAGTTCATCCACGATGGCCTCCTTTTCCTACCACACTTATGAGCATCGCAAAGAATGCCCATGGCGTGCCAATACTAGAGGCAATGCTGAATCCTGCGCAGGATAAACTATGATCCCACAGAGTCCTGCTGACTGCGCGTGTTTGCCAATCCGGCCAAGAAAGTAGAGTTGGACCATGTGCGCGTGGTGGGCACATAATGAGCGGCCTGCGAAGAACCATCGCTTGATGAAAAACAAGCCTTAGCCTTTTCATTGAAAGCATGACAAATTGCATGGTGCCTGCTCGGAGGGTGTACGCTTGGAGGGATCTGCTAGCCAGCCATCGAGGTAGGGGCACGGCACGATGGCAGTCTCTGCCTCCATCATTTTCCTTGCTTCCGCAGCAGGTGCAGCGATGTTGTAAGATTTTATGGCATCATTCAGCTTGTAAACCTAACCTCTTTCACAGTTTCCGTGCAATTGAAAAAAACACAAGATTCCACCAACCTCTCCAGCCTGTGTCAGGTGCCACAGAATGCGCACATTTACTGACACACGTTCGGTTCCAATGCAGGTGAGGTTCAAGCCGCCAAAAGCACCAGCCTTGAAGGGAGCCGTGCACTCCTCCAGCGACCGGTAGTGGTTCGGAAAGTTTGTGGCCTGTAAAATCAGTCATCTTTTCGTCATGTACGCATGCTGATAAACAGCGCCAATCTCCCATGCGTCTGCACAAAAGTTGGACACTCAGCATGAAAACTTTTGTGGGCTAATTTGCCGAGGCTGGTCCAGCCTCAGGCTGTTTGGAACTGTGGAAAAAACTCTCTCTCCTCCCCTTGCTGACCACCCAAAACCCTCACAATCCAATTCCCGGACTTCAACGCCCCATCTCACCATCTTGGCGGGTAGCCTGTATGAGTGCTTTACTTTCTGTGCACCGCAAGAGCCGAGGCGGGTGCGCGATAGCACTTACGATCATGTAATCCATAGCAAAGAGCTATGTCGCATGTCAATCTCAGAGGCTATCGGTCAAGACTTCTGGTAGCGTTTAAAGCTAAAAGCGCAGGGCAGACATGGCTACAGGATGCTCTTGGCTGATTCAATGCAGTACTGTATGACATAGATTTGGCAGGGGGAAGCCGTGCCACACGGGACGGGCAAGGCAAGCATACATGTAGCACGTTTTGCGAAAGTAGCTAGTCAATAGGAGGCACTAGGACTATGAGCTCCTGGACCTCATAGGGCGGACACTAAGTGCATATCAGACACTAGATGAATTTGAAGAACTCTAGCATCCATGCTCTGAAGAAAAAGCGCAGCTGTTGCCCTCTCTGTTTTCGCTGCGCTGCACCCCTCATGTTAATGAGACGTTTTGGCCTTTTTTCCCTCGCAAGCCTAACCTTCCTTGAAAGAAATGGCCTGAAATTCCTCGGGCGTCACAAGGCTTTGCCAGATCTCTGCGAAGTGATGGTGCATGGATTCTGTGCGGGGTGAGTAGCCCAGGAAGTGGCCATTGGCATCCTTGGCGAAGTTGGCGATGATCAAACGTGCTCCAGGTCTAAGCTCACGTCCGCGGGCAGTGAGGATCCGCCGCCAGTCAGCATCTGCCTGCTGCTGGAAAGCCCGAAGTGTGTCCGGGTCCTGCCGTGATGGGGATGCTTTATGATGCTTTATGCCACTGGCTGATAGTACTTCTGGTTACTCTGGTCTTTGTTCACGTCCTTTGTGCATGCGGAATGCAAGGCATCTGGGATTGCTGCTGGCGCTGAAGTCAACCAGTGAAAAGCAGTGGCCGAGAACGCAACATCCACGGTCCCCGGGGCACAACATGCGTTGTAGAACGAAGTGCCGGATGCCAGGACAAAGCAATCCAGGTCGCTGAGACCTGCCTCTGCATTTGGTGTTGCCAAGGTGCCCTGAGCTCTTGCGAAAACAGAGTTCCAGTCATTCCCTGGCTGATCCTCGTAAATGACTTCGATTGGCACATTGCCAAACTGCGGCGTGGCTTTGACAAGCTGAATGCACTCGCGCACCAAGGGCATGGACGTGCCTGCATTGGCTGCGAACCCTGTCACCCAAAAAGCCAAGACCAACAGTCAAAACGAGTAGCTTGTTCAAGCACATGTAGGCCTCCCAACCCTGCACCCCTTTTGAAAGGCACTCATTCCTCATCATGCGTCAGAACCAAAGTTTGTGAATGTTTCGCTAGGAGCTAATGCAATCATTGAACAAAGACGGGGGAACTCTCTCAAGGGTCTCTCGGCCAATTAACGTATTAAGCCCACACTCACAGACTCACACTCCTTCCAGCACATTCAAGTAGGCCTGCATCCGCTGTGCCCAAGTCAAGGATGCGGAATGGGCTTGAGAAGTCTCTCTCAGCTGCTCGACGCCCCAAGGCTGCCTCTACACCTCAGGGCCGCGGGCCAAGGCTTCTGTGGCACACATCGGACAAGTGACGATGCTGCAAGCAGAAAGATCCACAAAGGCTTGAAATCCTAAAGCCAACCACTCAGCGCCGCAAGATGAAATGAGCATGCGCTCATCCAGCCAGGAAGGTTGAACATGTTTTGTGCCATGCAGCGTGCAGCAAGAGCTCATCACGGGTTCTTACAGGCCTTCAACCTAAGTCGCCTCGACCCATGCAGAGCTTTGTCCCAAGGTTTTGCAACTGATGGTTTGGGCTAGCGATGGCTGAATACAGTGTCTCAGAACTCAAAAATTCCCTTCAGGCGCTTTCCCTAACGTTTCAAGTATCTTCAAGTTACACGAATCATCAGATTTAAAGTGGAACTCCAAAGCTTCTGATCGAACTTCTGACCGGCACGACACCTTTTAGCACCGGAGAGCGCAAGCGGTTGATGACATCGAAGCAGCCACGGGTTGCATCGGTGTAGAAGCCGCTGCCTCTCAGGTGCGCGCATCTTCTCCAGATTAGGTCTGCGGCCCTTCTTCGCATTTCCCTGCCTTGCTTCCCATAGGGCGAGTGCTTGGAGGATGCCTCTGCCAGTGTAGAAGCCCAGCGCCGCAGCTTCACTTGGCGTTGCGCGCGCGAGCCTCCCCACATCCTGCACTCTACCTGAGCGGTGCCTTCAAGGAACTGCTTGCACTAATTAAGCCAAACAAAAGCTGCCGGGTTGAGGATATCCGCACGAGAAGTTTTTGAGGTGCTCACCGGAAGGGCTTGCTATGCAGCGCAACCCGACCAAAACCAACACTTATCAAAATTATTGATCATTTATCTAATTCTGGGAATCTACCCCTCATAACTCCAGGAATGCGAAACACAGGCATGCATCTTTCCTTCCTGGATTCGTATCCGAGCGGTGATTCTTCCTCTTTTAATACGAATTGTTGTGCAAGGCCTTGGGAATCCTTCTTGGCGTGAACATGTGGCACCGTGTGTGCAAAGTGTTGTTGGCACTTTTCTTGTAGGGCTTGGCACAGCGAAATGTTGCTTGCTGGGCAGTGAGCCCGACAATCAGCCAAAGCCATTCAGTTTTACCAGGGTTCTATGGCAGGCAAGGATTGCGGAGCGTGGTAATTCCTGGTAAACACCATCTGTTAGCTGGGATCGTAAGGCACGATTCCGGTCCGAAGGCAGGCTGCGGAAGAGTCCAATCACATGGGAGCCATCCGTGAGTGTGAATGTACCCGGTGTGCACGGGTTGCCCGGACAAAAGCAAACCGCTTAGGGAGTATGAGGCTTGCCTAAATATTCTTGGCTTTGCACAGCGTCCAGAACAGAACAAAACTTTGGTTTGGGGTCAGTTAAATTAAGGTCTAGTGCCGGGTTCTAAGCTTGTCTGAATAACCCAGCATGAAGTGCGTAATACCTTCACCAATGACTCCAGTGAGCTTTCAACCCAATCCCTAAAGTAATTTGTAACCTGTCCTTGTTTTAAAGCACGGAACGTGATCTGCGGCTTGCGCCTATCATGAACTGGCAGAAAGCATATCAACGCTCTTTGAGCTGACTGGTCTTGGAAGCTTGAAGCTAGCGTGTCAAGATGTTAATGAGAAACCAGCAATTTTGGAAAGGAAGGCAACAGACAGCCTCTGGCGTCGTTCTTGCCTTCTTGCCTCTTTGTGGGCATGCCGTTGTTGAAGATGCTCATGCTTGAGAGCTTCAAGAGTGCCAAGACAAAGCTGCGGGATTTCAGTTTTCAATCTCCTGTGCCGTTCCTGGCACTTGCGATCTCTAGACAGACTCAATGTTGAGCTGATGATTGGGGGCCCCTCACATTAAGGTTAGGCTGGCAAAACGTCTTGTCAACTCCGCCACGGCTGAGAACTTTGAGATGTGACCGTAGCCACTGTTTGTGGACTATGGTCGTTGGCATCATTCAGCGCGTCCCATAAGCTTATCTTTTCCTTCTTGAACTGGAAATGCAATGCACTCACAAGTCCATGAATGAAGGGCACAAGTCCAGAATTGGGATTTTTTAGACGAAGCGTAACCTGCGGAAACACGTATGTCCTTGATCGTCGAGATGAGGATTCAACGCAAACTGCAGGCGTTCTTGCTTTTGCATCGAAACCTGTCGCTGCAATCATTCCGAATTATGCCTTGCCTGTTCGGCCTCGCGGCGCAAATAACGCAGCTTGCCCAGCTAGCGTTGCATTCTCAATTCACTTGACGATCAAGGACATACGTGCTTCCACAGGTTAAGCTGTCTAGAAAATGCCAATTTATGGACGTGTGCCCTTCATGGACTTGTGAGTGCTTTGCATTTGCAGGTCAATAAGGAAAGGATCAGATGCCAACGACCATAGTCCTCAAAAATTGGCTGCGGTCACATCTCAAAGTTCCTTGTCCTGCCCAAAG
>CAJNIZ010019347.1:0-60292 GCA_905231905.1 Symbiodinium pilosum
GCGGTAACCAAAATCCACATACTAGCCCGGGGGGGGGGGGGAGGGAGGGAATAATCTTTGTAGTTGCACAGGCTGCCACAATCTGAATCTCCACAATGCCAGCAATGCAATCAATCATTCTTTAAAAAGTCCACTCCACACCGAACCCCCGAAACCCTGAACCTCAAGCCCCNNAACCCCCTAAACCCTGACCCTGAACCCAAAACCCTAAACCCAAACCCCTAAACCTTGAACCCCGAAACCTAAACCTACATGATGCTTAAACCTCCAAGGTAAGCTTCTAGCAAATATAATTAGCCGCATGGACAGGGTCTAGGGTTTGGGGATGTTTGGGGGTTGGGGGTTCTGGGTCTCAACCCCAAAGATACATCCGAATCAGCCCATCCACCCCTCAGCAAACTGCCAGGCCAGCTTGCTATCAGATCCTTACCCCCTGAATCCCTTAAACCCAGTGCCCCCTCCAAAAACGACGAACTCAGGATCTCCCACCCTCAGGACAGGCTCCCTAGAAAAAACTATTTCAAATTTGGATTCTCAAGACTCCCCTAGAGTCTGTCCTACTCGGAGGCCCGGCAATACGAAGATTTTGGCTATCGCGGTTACGCAGGGGTAGACGGTATATAAGGGTATGTATTGAGAAAAGGGGGTAACCTTCGGGAATAACAGCTTTGGCAAATTGTTGTTCCCAAACCTCCAACTTGAAGACCTTCTATCATATGAGCTACCGTCGACTTCAAGGTTACCAAGGGACCTTTTAAAGGGGGCTATTTTGGCGCATATGGGAATCATGGAGATGAAATGAAAAAGAACATGGCAAATGAGATGGCAGCTGGCATTTTATAGAGTTTCCAGGGGTGATGTGAGCTACTCTCAACGTTAGGGTCACCAAGGAACCACTAAGGTTGGACATGGAGTCTCTTGGGTAGTCCGCAATATGTTGCCGAGGAGGAATCCATGTCCATTAGCTATAGCTGGTTCGCATGGTGACAAATAATTGACTGTCTCATATGGCCCTTGTAGGAACCTTCCTGTAATGGGGTTGCAGTTAACAACATCCCTCATGGCTTGAGGATCCACCTAGGGATCTGGCCAGGGCGGCAAGCGTCGCAGGTAGGGTTCCTACGGCCTCCGCACTTGGGAGGGACTGGGGAAACTACTGCAGAGTTTAGGGTTCAGAGTTAGGGCCTAGGGTTCTTGAGTCTGCATATAAGTATCTATCTTTACTCCCGCGCTCCCCGGTAAGCGCCAGTAACCGAAGGCCTCAAGAAGTTGGATTCAGGGATTTCTTACTGGTCATTTGTCGGTGGAGGACCGAAAAGATAATGCCAGGGTTTAGAGCTTGGCGTAATGAATGCAGGAATGGATACCCACCGTAGTCCTTACATCTTCTCTTTTCCTGACCCATAGATGGTACAGTATTCCTACATCCCCGAATAATATACTACCACAAGGATTTACATAGGTCACAGCTTTAAGACTGATTGAAGGTTTACGGGCGTGGGTTTTACAAATAAGGTCTGGGGATTCAAGGCTTCGAGGTGTAGAGTTTACGGTTCTGCGGATTTTAGGGTCTAGCGGGTCAAGGGTTTATAGGGCTGGGGGGTGTTGCGGTTCAGAGCTCAGGCTTTACAGTGACCCATATTGTGACAGGAGCGCCACTATACGCACCCGTATTAGAATGAAGTTAGAAAACTCCCCCTATACAAAATCATACTTCATCTAAGGCTGGAAGAACGGGAGGGGAAACATCGCTGTGACAAAAGCTTGTGCAGCATTAGCGGGGCTCAAAGTGCTAAAGCCCATAAGGGCGAACCCTATCTTCAACTGCATTATTATTGCTTTTCGGTGGTTGAACCTAATTAGAGTGTATTCCCCGAGAAAAAATACGATACCAACAAGGAGGATATAATCTTACTCTGCCTTACTCTGTATGGAGTGCCATAGTAGACCCAAATGAAATACTACTCACACGAACCGTTTCTTACAAGAACTACGGTCCTGGTAAGACAGGATGCGGGTTTCTCGAAATGGTGCGCCTTCAGGGTCGTTCGGGACATATGGGCATCGTACAGGGATTGCAGGTGAATTCTTATTCTCCATAATTCTAGATGAGTGGTCTGTGCGTTGTTCCATCTCCAATTCGGAAAGGTGTGCTAACCCTAAACCCTGAACATACTGCTGCTTGAGGGGCAAAGAGCCTAATTAGGTGCCATCATACAGGATTGAATGTTTCTTGTGGGGAATAAATTAACAGGTGGGTACCCGTACAGAATGCTTATCTGAAGCGTACAGTGGGACAAGGAGGTGTGTAGATGCTACGTAAATAAGGTCCATACGGGACAAAATACTTGCAATAAATTTCCGATCAATCAGGCTTGAAGCTGGTTGAGGGCTGAGGGCTTAGGGTTCTCCGGCTTTAGGGTCTCAAGGTTTAGGGTTCACAGGGTTTTGGGTTCGCAGGGTTTAAGGTTCAATCTTGTATTTTGTTTAATGGTTTCGGGTTTAGCTTGTCGGTCGGCGATGGCCTTGTCCAAGGACTTCTCAACCCTCTTTCTTGGGATTGCAACAAGATGGTTTAGATCTGCTGTGGACTAAGGGGGCTTTCAGTCTCTCAAATACGTTTTGTGAGGAGCTTGGTCATTCTCATGTTCATGCTCAGATAAGACAGTTTCCAACAAGAAGAATGCCTAAAACAAACATACCGGAGATCGGCCTTTGCTCTATCAAAAACGGACCTGAGGTGTTGGAGTTCCCATATACCTGTGCAGGCAGTTGACAATGGAGAAGTCCTATCAACGAAGGGGAGTTTCATGCAGCAGAAGACTCCACATTATGAGGGCGCAAGCCCAGGTGGCAAACATTCACATGATGTAGGAAGTCCGACTATTAGAACCTCAACTGCTTCGTCCTAAGTTGTTGCGCTACTGAATAGACCTTGCCCCACAACACCATACCTCAATCATCAAAACTCTCATGCCGGCCATTTGAGCAGCTTTGCATTGGCCCTTGCCGCGCAGTACTCATGCGGCCGGCGCCTTTATTCAGCGAGAAAGAGCATTTGGCAAGAGAAAGAACCGCACTTTAGGCTGTGGGTGTAGGAGTAGTTTAGGGCTGAGGGTGATGTCTTCTTGTTATGAATCCGAAACACCCTTGTGTCCTGCATGGTTTGTGCTGACAGGACCTCTGATTGCAAGTCTAGATCTTCACAGAGTTGCTGTCAACAATAGAGATTGAACCGTGCGTGGGGCCCCAGAAGGCACACCAGGCCAACTTATTCTTAGAACTGTTTGGGCTACTGTAAGGATTCTTTTTGCAAGCTGATTTTATACGGAAATCTGAACCCCAAAAAACCTAGACTTCGATTTCGGCAGACGGCTACGCAATGCCATGCAAACCATCTTGCGTTTCCTGCAAGGCCTCTCGCGTGTAAACCGAAACAACCAGGACTTTCAGGTACATACCTGCACACTAAAAACCCGATGATAACAGCTTGTTTCCCATGAGGACTCTGAGGCCATGCTTGCCCTGATCTTGGTACCAACAACCCTAGATAGTAGTTGAGATCTTTTTTTTGATTATCCCAATATTAATTCCAATATATCCCCAATATGTGCCACATATAACCCTAATATGGCCGAAGCGTAGGCTGAGTAAGGCTATGCACAATTTGTAGGATGCACAGTAGTAGTTGTGCGGGCGTCTACGCCGTCAATGTTACCCAATTGCAAGCGCTCTTGTGCAGTTCCTTCTGGGAACTTGAAAGTTGTGGTTGTCTTCAAGACATTTCCCCCAGGGATCCAAATAGCCTGAAGTATGTATTCTCTTAAGACTTTACAGCCCATCGTAGATAGACATGGATCCCTAGGGCTCCTATTTTGGGAAGCGCCCATAAGGACCTTCACCGGGAATGCGGGTGAGCCTTTGTGAGCGTGTCCTTTTCAGATCTTCTCCGGCATCCCGAGATCATCTACATTATGTGAATGTAAAGCACTGAGAAGCAGAAATGCGCTTGCTAGAGCTGACCCAATTTCTGTCACTAGGCATTCAAATAGACAGCAGGTGCCATTCGTAGATTTGAGGCCCAATTCAGTTCTTCTTTACAGGCTTAGATGCCCGAAAGCACTGTATGTCGCGACCATGGATGCCCGTGCTGATATATAGCCATGTTGAGTTGAGGGAAATACTTCGGCAGTGTAATGAACTCCTCTGGGGAAGGCCAAGTGCTGGTCCCTTTGTGGAGGATAAAAAAATACCCATTCATGTACCCTCAACCAGACTAACCGCTATAGAACTGTATAAGCCTAATTTCCATGGCATGTTGCGTCTGCTATTCCATTTGATTCGCCATTATCCCCGGTAATATCCATGCTCCCTTGGTAACCATAATGTTGACTGTAGCTCACATAGGCTCTTTGCGCAGCGCTGAGGCTCATAGGCCAGAGTGAAGAGGGATTAATCGAGACACGGTGTCCAGGGAATTTCCAGACGTCTTGCTGAAAGGCTACATACTGGGAAAGCCCGAACCAAAGCGCCCAAAAAGCAAGCACAAGGATACACACTCTAAAGTTCAAAAAGTTTTCAGAACAAGAACGGCAACTACTAGTTCCTGCTTAGTCACATGCGAGTCCAGATGTTTTTTGGTTAGAGGGAGAGGGGGGGCCCTGGTTCGTGCTTATGGGATGTTGCTTGGGACTCATGAAAGATAGGGCATGATCTCAATAAGGAGGAAATGTACTCAGTTAAGTGTGTAAGCATGACTCTATTGCTCGCCCTCTCTCCCTCCTCCCTCTCTCTCTCTCTCTCTCTCTCTCTCTCTCCCTCTCTTCAAAAGACCCTCTAGACTGCCCGAATCTTGCGCAAGCCACCGGCCTATACCCTCAACCCAACTTTAGGCTAGAAAAAGAAGCCTTAACCGCAACCCATTTTGCCTGCCTCAAAGTCAAGGTAGCTCACAGAAGACGGCGCACGGGTTTTAAGGGATTTTCCGATGGACCTGCCAGAACCTATTCCCTCAGCCCTACATCCTACATGCCAGCTCCTAAACTGCAATAGGGTTTCGGACGTAGAGCTGTAGGGTGAAGGGCGTAGGGTTTAGAGGGTTAAGGATGGAGAATGTAGGGCTCTTAGTGGGAAATCCGCAGCCCACAGTCCGCAAACCCTACGAAGTTTAATAGTTTAGGATCTAGGGTTGAGGCCTTGTCCGGCTAGGAAGTTCCGGAAGTTTTCAAACTCACTTTAATATCAACTCAACAAACAACCCCCGAAATCTCCCTCCATTCTTAAAAACTGTTTCAGCTGTCTATTTGGGGACTGTACTAAGCCAAAATCAAAAACCTCACCAAAAAAGCATGAAGCTGATATGGTGCCCTTTTGAAAGAACAGCGGTCTGTATCGGGCCGCTGTTGGGATTCCACGTTCGTCTGGGGCAGCGCGCCCAAACCCGAAAACCCTAAGCCCTGCAGAATCCCTGTTTCCAATTCATGTTCCATTGTATTTTGCTGTAAGTATTCTGTGTAACTATCAGAAGATACGGGCTGACTTGAGGCAACCCCAGCTGGCCGAACCTACCCTCAGCAACTGCGCATCACAGCCCATCAGACATCTTCTCCGCGGCCGTTAAGGAGGCGCTCACATCAATCCTTCGTCTAGAGTTTAATGCTTGGGTTCGTGCAGCTGATTGGGGCTCGGATTCTCTGAACTGGGGGGTTCCTGACATGATCTTTAAGGACTAGGGATCTCCTTGATTTTCAAGATGTGGATTCTTTTGGAATGGTTTCTGAAATCCATGTAGGAGCTTACGTGAAATCTGGATGCTGTTTCGATGGGTCTTATTGCTGATTTCGATCCTCTCTAATTGCATTCTATTATCATTAGATGTTAATTTTGATTGACTTTCATCAGGTCGAATTAGATTCCAGTTGGGTTTTAGATTTGCATTTTTTATGTTTGATTAGATGGCAAGTGCTTTTCATTCGTTTTAGCTGATTTCATTGCTCTTTGATGGACTGAATCGGTTCTCATTCGAAATTAATTCGATTCCAGATACGCTGCTATTATATACCCCCCCCACCCTAATGTTCGGGTCGTACGTTATATACGCCCCATAGTAATGTTACATTCGTGTTGGAGTATAAACATCAGGGGGGAGGGGGGGGGGCCTTTTGTATTAGGGGGAGAGGAGTATACTGGACGTGTTGGACCCTCCTCACCCGCTTGGCTGCCGCAATGCCGAAGCCTTCGTAGGATTATCCAAAGTTGAAAAACCACTTGAGAATTCATGGGCATCATATGTAGACTGGGAGTATATAGTGGTGTGTAGAGTTCACGGCTCGTGCATGTAATGCAGACGTCATGAGAATTGCCAATAGTGGTCTGTACAAGTCCTTAAGCAACATCCAATATGATGAGCTCCAACTTCATAATCATTTTGGCTTCTAAAGCACAGTCCATTTGAATTTAAGTGCGATTTCACTTTCAAATTTCTTGTGCACTCGAGCCTCAACCCTAACTATAGTCCTATACAACCCGCTCAAAAGGACCCTGCTGAAAAGATGCCTGCGTAGGCCCTGGCGCCTAAGGGCCCGAGGAGCCACAGATTCAGGTCCTAGGTACCAATGACCACTCAGATTTCATATCATGTTTGGAACCTAGATTTGAGTCTTTGGACGCGTAGGGAGGGCTACAGGCGAACAAAAGACAACCAGTCCAAAGTCTCCCCAAAGTCGCTCAAAACAACTGACCGACATGAACCTTATGCAACAGTTTAGGGTTCAAGGCTTATAAGTGCTTAGGGTCAGTTCCAGGTTTCAATCTCACTAAAACCTATTGCAACCATGAATCAACAACCCTATGCCCATTTGTACATCTTCAGGCTGCCAGAATAAAGATGAGAGTCCTGCGTCGCGCACCAACGCCTCAACCTCCATAAGATACATCTCGGCCTGCTGGGGTGGCGGTCTGTGAGGATAATGGAGAATCAATTGGAAAGGAATATGGAAAATGAAATGGAAGCAGGGTTCATATAGGGATTCATAAGGGTCCGGGGGTTTAGGGCTTGAGGTTTAGAGTTTGGGGTGTCGGGTTTAGGTTTCGGGCCTTGAGGGTTAGCGCTGGAGGTTCGGGTTTTGCTGTGATGTGGAGCTCCAGCAGAAACTGCCGCGTCATAAAGAAGGGGAGAGGTAATTAACAAAAAAAAAGCTGCCAGCCTCATGCCACTTTCTGGAATCTGGAACCCTTGGTAAACCCAAACCTTACCCCAAAACAGCTCTAAGAGACGTCCAGACTTATGGGAAATTAAAAGCCCAAACCCAAAGCACTTAACACCAAACCTGAAAACCCAGAACCTAGACCCTAAACCACAAGCTCTGAACTCCACGCCCCAAACTCTAAGTCAACTGGATAATGCAAGGTGCAAGGTCTGTCACAAGGCGTCAAGATAATATGAGCACGTTGGACCTCCCTGGGGGCTTCCGAAAATCTGGGGTTTAAGGCCATATAGGGATATAGGGCCCCACAATGGAAAATCAAATGGAAGAGAAGATGGACACTGAAATGGAACCTGAATGGCTTATAGGGGGTCCGGGTTTCCCAAGAGGGGTACCATTTTGGTGTTACCATACTGAGGACTATAGCTGTTGGGGGTCTATATGGGGTGCCCCCCAGTGTTGAAACCAGCACGGGGCTGTGCTTGCACCGGCGGCGGTAACCTGCATCTAGCCCGGATTTCTACATTCCCCCACACGAACATGGAACCTCAAAAGGAATGCCTGTAGACTACTTGTGTTCTAGAATCTAGAAGAAAAACACGAGAGTTCCATGCTGGGATCGCATAACTATGTTGGGAGGCTAGAACAGACCTGAGATATCTGAAAAACATCGCGCATAAGCTGGAGTTCGCTGTAAACTCTTCTACTTACTGGTGCGTACTCGGGAGTTGGCGAGTTAACTAGAGTACCATACAACGGGCATGTGTAAGGAATGGTGATATAGGATAGTTCTTTGGATCCACTTCCCTCTCACCCCTCGGCACCAGAAGTCTATAGGTCGCTCTGATCAAGAGAGAACACAAAGGGAAATTTGGGGTTTGGACATATGGTAACTGCAAAAAAACCTGTCCCAAGGATAGCCTCTAGGCGGGTTTCCCTGTTTGGATAGCACCTCCTTTCAAGGAAGTGTATTACCAGTCGTCCCCAATGCGAAAGGACCTTTAGAGCAATGCCCATATGGAAGCTTTTCAGCAAAGGAGTATCTGAGGAACCCTAGGGGCTATATAGGGATGATTCAAATATAGTAGGGGTCCGTAATGGCGATTATACATGCTTTCTTTGAGGGATTTGCATATATCGGGCAGAGTCACATATGGTTTGCTACTATAGTACTGAAGAGCGATAGCTAAACAAGCTTTCGATTGAACAAATGGCGTGGACAAGGCGTGAAAACACTGACCTCTGCCTGAAGTACTGCAACAGGGAAAATCAAAATGACTAGGCTTTGGTGTTTTTTTTTGACGTATCCGTTTCCATGAGCTTGAGCACAATCATGATAGCAATTATTCAGGCTTTTAGACTACCTTATACTTCGTTCAAAATGCGAAGATACGAAACAAAACCCTGCACCCGACCGGGACCCTGTATTTCCTTTTGGGAGATTCTGCCCGACAACTTGATGGGCAAAGGATGGACATCCAGGGTCTGGGTACATCCCAATCGCCCAATTGCCCTAGACCACAAAACTTGTCATTCCCTGAATTCCCTGCCTCTGCGGCATAGTGCTCCGCCTCGGCTGCCGCCTCCTCTGCGCCCTTCGACACCACAGGTTTTCTAACAGCTTCAAAGAGAGAGACAGAGAGAGAGAGAGAGAGAGGGAGAGAGAGAAGAAGAAGGACGGAAGGAAGGGAGGAAGGCAGGAAGAGCGAGATTGGTTCTAGTGATTAGAGCTTATGTTTATGGAAATGTTTCAAGGCAGATGCAAAGAAGGGCTTAGAGTTTAGGGTTTGGGGCGTTAGGGTTTAGCTAAACCCTCAGGTTCCTTGAGGGGAGGTTGAAGGACACTTAGGGTTAAGGCTAAGGTTTAGAGATGCGGGTTTTCAGGGTCTTGCAACGATTAACAACGAGATGACTCTCTGGAGAATCTAGGGCAACGTGGGGACGGCACTCCCTCCCTCGAGATCCATTTTGAGAACTCCCCTATGTGAAGCCATACCCTAGCATGGCAATCAAACAAGCAAAATGGGATAGTCCCAATCCTGTGACTATATTTCTGGAGTTTATACAGGGGAACAACCAGGTACCAGCATAGGGACTATTGTCAGGATGCATCCCGGACTCCCCCGAAGCGCCAGCAAGCTATCATACATGTTCGAAACATTGTATGAACGACAAATTCTTAAAGTAGCTTTGCATAAACACATGCCCCTTGAAACATGGCAGCAGAAGGGCGGATGATTTAACTACTCTAGAGCCCGTTTGCACAACAGGTTTTGTCTATTTAAATCTGGGCACTAAGGCGACGCCGGAAGATGCACAAAAGAGTATTTCTTAGACAACTTTTCTGGAAACCTCAACGATTGGAGACCTAAACCCTTGGTCTAAAGCTCATAGTCTAAAATGTACATAGGTTGCAGGAGGGACCCCGAACTCCCATTGCAATTCCCCAACCTGTGCAAAGGCTCTTATGCCGAAAAATCCTGAAGTCTGTTCTCGTCTCTGGATGTCCCTATAACCCACTTCATAAATCCCAGAGTGTTTCCAGTGCAGTGAGGTCCTGAGCGGCCAACTCGAAATCCTGCGGTCAAAAGAAGTGAGGCTTTGGGCAAGGCTTCGGGTTAAGGCTGTTCTTGGGAGCCTTACCGACCCCCAACCCTTGGGGAACCCCCGCCCAGGGGAGTAGTTTTGGGAATCCTCCATCTCCGCGTCATCGCGGTCGGTCAGCTCCATGCCAGGCCAGAAGTCCTCCTCAGCAGCCGTTGGGCGATGCAGAATAGTCTTGAGGTCCCAGATCCAATTTTTGACAACGCCAATTTCTCAAGACATGGGTGCCCTTGAAGCCTTGTTCCCCGCGCAAGGTTCCTTATTCAAAGGACTCATGGAGAAGACGGCCTCAAGTCAAGATTTTCAAGCGACTGAGTTGGAGCTCCGGTGCTCAGATTGTTCAGCTCTGCGAAGGCCCGGGTACAGCTCACACGAACACACTATGTCGCTACATTGCTGGATGTGGGCATGGGTTTGCACACTGACACTTCTGCCATAATTACTATACATGAAAAGAATCCTGCATGGCCATATATTGTGTGCAGATGGCGGAGATTATGCCAACAAAGTATACTCAGGGTAACGCAGAATCTGTGCGTAATCCTACATCCAAAGGCCTGCACCGTCAACTCCAAAACCTAAGCCCTGAACTTTAAACCCCATAAGAATTCATAGCTGAAGACCGGAAGGCCTGCAGCCCTTCAACTTAGGAAATCTGGATCATGGCCTGGGCTTAATTAGTGTTGAGGGTTGAATAGTATTCGAGTTTAGGGATCTGAGTTTAGGTTTCCGGTTGAGGGTTTAGGGCTTTGGGGCAACCCTATAAACCCTAAATCCCAAGCAATCATGCCCCAAAGACCCGGAACGACAAACTAACAAAGGAAGGCCATTACTCTACGTACTTCCAGGGCTCAGCAAGCCCCAAGCCCATGTAGAGATTAGGGCATTTGGTCTGTGGGGCCGGTCCATTCATTGGCAGTGTGTCTGACAATATTTAATGGTTTAGGATTTAGGGTTTAGGGATTCGGGACTAGGGTTAAGGGTTTGGGATGTAGGCGTTGAGGTTTAAGGTCTAGGGCTTGGGTTTCAGGGTCCATAATCCTTGTCAAGCTTCGTGTAACCCCCAGAGCCCGCGAACGGGGCTCTGATTACTGCCTGCTTTGGGCAAATAGACGTCGTCTTCCTTCTTCGGGCTATTTGAAGCCGTGGGGTCAGGGCTGCGATTTGAGAGTCTGCAAGAAAAGGGTCCTGCTTACTGGTTTCTGGGCTTAAGGTTCCCTACAATCGCTTCCCACACCTCAAACCCGACACGGCGTGGCAATGTCTGGTCCTCAAGAAAGTTCACTTGAAGGCCCAAGGGACTTCGTAAGTAGGTTATAGATGGATTTATAAATTGGGGGGTCCGTATAGGCATTTACTATAGACCCACATAGATAACATACTTACTAAGTCCTCTGGGCCTTTCAGCAGGGAAGTCGTCCACTTGGCCAAAATCATCTGAGAAGTCCGCGGCGACCTGCAGAGAGGCGTCGTCTGGCTCGAAGTTCTCTTCATCGCTCCACTAAATGCCATATGGGAGTTTCTCCCTATGTGATCCCGAATGAAGACCCCAGAACCCCCTTGTAATCTTTACAGATCCTAGGGTTAGTAACGGTTTAAAGGGGCCACCCATGCGAGAGACTCCCATATCATTCTGGCCACGTCAGTTGGCGCAAAGGAGGGTGCGTCAGCGTCCAGGAGCTTGCCGTGAAGATGGCCATGCAAAAAAGTTGAAGTGGAGGCTGTGGCTATGAAGCCTCCTGCCTTGTCAGAAGTTAGGAACAGACAAAGAAGCGCAGCATAATTTCATAAGGGGTGGGGCTAATGGTGAGGGTTTGGTTTCCAATCAAAACCTTTTGGGGTGGCTATCCGTAGCTTCCGGAGGCCAGTTTTAAGGAGACTTAAAATGAGCATTTAGGAGTTAAGGGTTTCTATGCTTCGAATTTAGAGATGTTCAGTATGGGTTTCAGATTTGCCCCTGCCCCGTTGTCCCCTAGACTGTTAACCTTCGCGGTGACAGGACGCCAAAAAAAAAACACTCACACGAATTGACGCAGAACCTTTGGTATAAGGTATTTTTTTGGGGGGGGGGCTTAGGCTTTAGGCTTTAAGGTCCAGGGATTAGGGTTCGGAAGGATCTTGCTTAACAGATAACTCCTACAAGTATCCCCTGAAAGAGGACAGTAGTATTTGTAGGGCCCCTTGTCAGCTTTTCCATGGGGAATTCAAGCCCCGAAGCTTCCACCACACGGAAACTTGGCAAGCATAAGGCTAGGTAGATACATCACGAAACTACCTGTGGAAATATATGGGTATATATAGGGTTATATATCTACAGACAAGGAGAAGGGTTTAGAGTTTGGAGCCCAAGGTAGGCATATTACGAAACGCTAGTACTTTCGGTAAGAGTCGTATGTATAGGGGACTGCAGGCTACCACCTGGTTACAATTGGATTCTCCCTACCTAGGATCAAAGGAAGTAAGCCTCTAAATCACAAGCCATACTGGCTCAAGCGAAGCATTGGGGAAATGGTGGCCCCCGTTAGGGATGCCGA
The DNA here is from genome assembly GCA_905231905.1 of Symbiodinium pilosum. Lineage (NCBI taxonomy): Eukaryota > Dinophyceae > Suessiales > Symbiodiniaceae > Symbiodinium > Symbiodinium pilosum. The sequence goes on from CAJNIZ010019347.1 coordinate 12,344, forward strand.
TTATATCACGGGCCCTCATACAGTCGATGGAGGAGGAAATCTTGAACCACGGAGCACCCCCAATAGGACCATCTTTTGGAAACAACTTCCCCATAACTTGCCATGGACCCTCAGCTCTAAACCACGCCGTCCTTCTCGTGACAGCCCTCAGCAAAGTCGTGTGCTTCGTCGGCCGCGCTGGCCACGTCATCTTGCACAGAACCTGCGAGGGCATTTCCACAGCGACTGGCAGGAACCAGCCCTCAAGCATTCGATTTGGGACCCAGTATTCAACATCGGCCATCTTTGCCCTGTACACGGTACATCCACGCCGAGCTTGCGCTAGGCGGGTACACGGCAAAACTCTATAGAATCTTATCTGCAATCTGGAGGAACTCTAGGATATTGAATGGTTATAACTCATAACTATCCCTGCCTGAAATGAGAAATATAAATATTCCACGAAGTCTAAGGATGCGGACCCACACAGCAGTTGCCCCCTCTCCTGGTTCCCTAGTTGGGATATTGCGGGGTTATTAAGTATTGAAGGATGATTTTCGTCTGGTTAGGGGATCTAGTAAGACTAGGAGTTATATCCAAACAATGACCCAGCAAGCGCCCTGAACGCTGGAGCCTGAGCAGGCTATACACGCCCCAGCGAACTTCCAAGACTCCGTAAAGCTTTATCTCTACCTAAATGAACAAACCTCACCAACACACACGCACACAGAACTCCAACCTCTCTTGGCCGGAACATTTAGGGGTTTCGAGGGTCTGTAGTCCTGCAAACCCAAACCGGAAGATATTGGGGACCGATTGGTGCCTGGCTGGTCTGTCCGTTCTCTACCCGAGCTTGGGGTGTTAAGCTTCTATGGTAATGTAGGTTGTCCCAGGTCTTGCTCTTTCAGCCCCCCAATAAACCAAATACCCACAATAACGCAAATCACAAAAATGGCATGTAAATCCTTCTAGGTCCTATAGCCGATAGGCTGCAACCCAGATGGTCTTTTCAGCAGTGCGAATTTCGTCGGACCGCGTTACGGCCGGTAGTTTTGCGTCTGTCGTGCTCGGCTTCTGCAGTTGGCCACGCATGTCTCTAGGCTATGCCGGGGCCGTACACCATACACGTTGCCTTTGACAAGTTCAATTTTCCGGAGGCCTAGATGCGGGATGAGAAAAAAAATCTCTCGCATTGCTGAAAAATCATTGGGGGGATCATCCGCGACATGCACAGATATCAAACAAACTTAGGGGGCTCTGTGCAGCAGCATTTGCCAAAAGAGGCCTCATGGCTTCGTACCTTCATAGGAGAGTTTCTCAAAATGGGAAGAAAGTCTCATACATATGTACATATATGTTCTTGTTCACATTTTATAAAGTATAGCATACATATATATATATACTTATATAACCTTTGCCACTCTTGGGAAGAGGCTTGTTCAATACAGACAGCGGGATTCTTTAAGAATGCTGGGAAGCATTCAACTACATGCGTTTAACTTCCTTACAAGAAGAATCCCCACTGGCATATGTTCATATGTATTTATGTGCTTCTGAGCAAATGATTTCTAAACCCTCATAAGGATTTAGGAGCTCTGCCGCTGAACGGCACCAAACATAAACACCTCCACACATAAGAGTGCCGGTATTTGTCGTTTGGTGTTGTTTCCCGGCAGGGAGAAGAATCCCTGCACACTTCGAACGAGAGTGATCCCATACCCTTATGTAGCGCTAACCTTTTAACTCCAAAGCACAAGCAAAAGCAGAATTGTTATAAGGCAGTCAACAAGTGTTAGACAGTGGCATATCCAAATAACGCATTCCCTCAACTAACATGGAGCCCAAAGCAAAACTCCATCAAGACTCGAATCCTTTGAAAGGGGTCCATGTGGGTTTTTTCTGGGGCAGCGTAGATTTTTCAGGAGCATTTGGACATGCGAAACGCTGACAGATAAAGACTGCAAGGTCTTTCTTAATTACCACAGAGAGTAGTTTCCAGGAACTCCTACAGCAATGCTGCGTGAGCAGCATGGGCTTCAAATGTGTAAGGTTTACTTAAAGTTCCGTGGGGGCCGTGTAGTCGCTGTCAATTCAACAGGCTCTTGGCGTTGTGTAGGTAGCAGAATTTTGACATCAGTTTCGGCGCGGCCAACTTTTCAAAGCCTTGCTGTGCAAAGGACTGCTGGAGAGAATTTGAAACAGATACCTGCATTGTTTTCTGTCTGAACATTAAATCCCAAACCCAACAAACTCTAAACCGGCTTAGGGCTTGGGTCAACAGATTTCGGGCTTATGCCAAGTATGGGAAGGACAGATGGTTGCCAATAGTACCTCGCCAAATGACCATAAGATGGTATACCCCAGCTCCCTATCCTACTGATACAGGCCCTTGAAATAGATGTCAGTTTGAAGTACCTGTTAGGGGATTACACAGGGGATATCACGAGGACCTTGGGAAATCAACAAAGGGTTCGGGGCATGTGAGAGGTAAAGTGTACACGCGTTAGGGAAGCAAAGGAAGGGAGCCTTGGTATGAATTATTCAGGTCTTAACTTGCATATTTCAAGCTTGGAATGTAGATGTTCAGGGCTTAGGGTGAAATCAACATTCCGCCCTTTAACCCAAGCGATGCCCGAAATTTCAACATTGGCTCCTTTGCGGAATCTGACGTCAGAAGGTGCTGGGTATCAGGATTACTCAGGAGCCCAGAGAACAGGACAATTACCTTCTTTCGATTCTAGGTATACCACAGTTATCAATCCTGCTAAGCCTCACAAGTATCCTAACAAATGAGGGATAACTGCAATTCAAAGTTGGTGTTAAGTAACCCACCCCTCCCAGTAGGCTGGCCAAGTCACGCCCGGTTTTGGATATATACAAGGATTAGACTTCTTGTCTCACATCTCCAGCAAACCAGAAATGATGAGGGTTCTTTGGCGCCCCCACCCCCCAAAAAGAGGACCCCAAAACAGTGAAACCCTAAACCTCGTAGGGGCCTGTTTTGGAGGAGTTGGGCCGCCAAAGAATCAGTGTGAAGCAATTCCTGGCCAGGGAAGTCGCAGCTCTCAGTGCCTGTGCTGATCCTTGAACCCTAGTACGGGTTGTGGGCTGATTATAGAGTTTAGGCTTTAGTATCCGCAAGGCCTAAGCCCTACGGGCTTAGTGTCGCAGCGACCTGTAATTGGGTTCCTGGGGTTCATGGTTCCGGTTACAGGCCTAACAACGTACACGATTCAGTCCACAGGGTTTCAAACTCTGCGATCTATACAAGTCTATAACCAAGCACATTTGGCGCAAACAATCAATTCTTCGCAACTGCTTGGGGCTATTTGGGCTGAAGTGAATGATTTTCTAAAAAAGATCGACCACTCTTACGCCTTACACCTCCAAATGAAACCCGCTGAGGCCATTTTTAACATGAAGCCTCATTTGGGTGAAGTCTTCTGCTCCGCGGTGTCCAAACTTTTATGTGGAGCTTCTCATTTCCCATGCAATTCATGGACATGGGTCCTTACAAGGGAATATGTGTGTGTGTATATATATATATGTCAGTAAGTATACTGAACCACCAACTGGACCATATGTACACCTTTAATGCTTCTTTGGGAGCCTGAATGTCAACAATGGCTTGTATACGCCACGTTATATGAAACTTCGATGACCTGACCGCCAGGATTTCTGAGAGCCGGGCTTACCGTGCCTCGTGCTACGCTCTTGAAATTGACAATGAAAAGGATCTGGGCCCTTTTTAGAACGCATGTGAAGAGGACAGCTGACAGTTCTTCGGATCTAGAAGCCCAACACTCTCAACACCCGCCGCACACCAATCCCTCATAAGCCTCAGAACAATCCTTGAATGTACCCCTGATTCAAAATTCACCCTTGCAGGACACTGCTGAACCTGACCTTTCTGTAGTATACCATGGGTTTAGGGTTGAAGGACAACATGTGGGGATATAGACACTTTGAGAAAAGTCGCCTTTAAGAGGCCGAAGGGAAGACTTAAAACAAGCGCGCCCATGAAGCATACCCCTAGTCCTAACTCTGAATGCTGAACCCTACTTGAAGATTCATGGGACTTCTTGAAATACTTCTAACTGGGCTCATAATTTTCCTTATACTCCCCCTAACTGGACTTACGTAGGCTACTCCGATTCTAAGCAAGAGTATAAACCCAGCCATCAGGAGTTACCAAGTCCCACGAAGTTCAAGTACCGCCCAAAATTGCAATGCTGTTCCTTCAAAAGGTATCTTCCAAATAAGGACCTAGGTTCTGGATTTCATGCTCAAAGTTTCCGTTGTGGGGTTAAGGTAACTCTTCTGAATCAGAATTCTCTTGGTACATTCCATTATTTTGAGCTTGACGTTGGTTCTTTGCTGGTGGTTAGTGGCGTAAACTACCAAGCTTTCGGTGAACTGTGCGTCTCAAAGATAGATACAGCCCTCCTACGTACCGTAGAATACGCTGGCCATTGCTGATTCAGACAAGCCGAAGACCTGCTGCCAACCTTACAAGTGGTTTAGGGCTTAGAGTTGCCCTCATATACTTGCAGCTGTGTCTGCCTAACAGCTTTTGAAAAGTTTACACCGTGAAATAATAGGTAGCGCCCCCTAAGCCGCAGGTGGATGGTGTCACAGGCAGCCCATCAAACATTACACCTCAAACAGTGCGCGTATAGAGCATTTGACTAGACTAGGCTTTTCTTCACCGCTGCGCTGACATGAAATATTTAGTACCTATAGTCTTGGTCATTCTCACTCACGATCAATAAGAGATATAATGACCCCTTAATGAAGCCCAGTTTAAGGACAGCTGCTGTAAGGGGGAAATGACCCAACCCATAATATGCAAAAGGCTACCGCACAAATTTGAAGAGCCAAAATCTGGATAAGGATCCCTGAAGATCTGTTTGCAGAAGGCTCAAAATTACTGCCCCTTTTTGGGTCCCCACAATACAAGCCCCTTTTGATATTTAGCAAAGAAACTACAAGTTGAACAACCCCATGTTCAGGATATGGCTCAAGGTCCACTTTGTCGGGTCCAGGGAATCGGAGTCTTGCATGGTTGCCAGGTTTCAGGCTGCGCAAAGCGTGAAGAAATAGCTCACTCCATGAATCCTGCAAAGCTCCTTAATCTGGGATGCTGCATTGAGACCCTTCTGGATACCTTCCCAAAAGCAGCTACGGTTAGGGATGAGCCAGCTTAAAAACAAAGAACATAGCTTAAAGCAGAATGTGAGCCCAAAAGATTTCTGCAAGTCCTGGTTCACCACGCTGTTCTGCTTACCTCCCTAAGGCGGTCAGGAATGCGTTGTAGGGGAAGGTTTGGACTTTCGGGGACTGAGGCTTCAGATCTCCGTAGTCTGAAGATCCTTCATTCTGTTGCCCAGTACGGAATGGACACAAGGTAGTTCTACTGTTGAAGGAATGTAGTTCTACTGCCCGGGTGAATGAGTCCATGTTGAGACTATTCAATTTGTACCATAAGCCTCATTTCGCACAAGGTCACCTTTCTTTGCCTAGTGCTCTAAACTGAAACTGTGGTGTGGCTGGTCTGCAGCCCCTAGTGCTTAAATCCGCACAATCGGCACTTAGGATTCAGGGTTTATCTAGAGTACTAACTATACAGGATATAGTTCGTAGCTGATTGCTACACCTGAGTATTTTCTACCTTGCCCGGAGATAAACTAGCTGTGCGGCCCAACCATCAGCCAACCAGCGAATGACTACAGGAATGGACTATGCCAAAAACAAGTCCGCGTTCGTCAGTATCAGGCTTGCATTTTGCATTTTGCAGAGGCCATGCTGGCATCACATGCACCTTGTCGAAAGGAGGAGATCAATTTCTGCGAGTGCAGGCGGTTATAAGCGGCCCTACGCAGACATGGAGCCCAGAAAAGGGACCCCAAGCATAAAGGACCCAACAACATGCGAACAACAAAACCAGAATGCAAGGACACACCAAGGATTTTGGGGACAGGTATGTGGAACAAATACCACATGCAACGATCCAAATTGTGAAGCAGTCCAATGTCATGCGGCGTAATCTATGGTTCTACCTACCTGCTCTGGAGCCCTGGTAAACCAACATGCATACCCTTAGCTGCTTTATCAATTGGACAAACCTGCACAAAAAATACCTTTCCCCAAAGTAACATGGAGCCTAATATAGACCTTTTGCAAAAGCATCGTGGCCTCTTAGAGGCCCCTTGTGGGATTCCACTTTACTGGGTGGAGCGTAGACCCTGAAGCCGTAAACCGTTAAGGTTGGCAGGCCTAAACCCCAAACCCTTAAATCGGCTAAGGAGTCTTTGGGAGGAGGTTTGTTTGTGCCTTCATGGATGCAGGCGTGGGGCTTTCAGGGCTCAGGCTTTAGGATTGATGGGCGCCAGTATGGGGCATGGGGTTCAGGGCTTCGCGTCTAGAATCATTTAAGGGCGCAGGCTTTAGGATCCAGATTGTTTCGGATTGAACCCACGCGCAGTCTCAAATAAGCCGTGTATAAGAAGCATTAATTCACACATGTTTAGATGTTTAGGGCTTAGGGGTTTAGAGTTTGGGAAGCTGAGTTGTACAGCGTTTCTTTTTTGCACGTTGGCATGCCTGTTTCACCTTTGTCCCCTTTCATGTCCGAACTTCGAAACTTCATGAATGAGCGGATTGAGTTACCCCAACCTACAGAAAGAGGACCCTATCTCTTAGCTTCCACCGAAGCATGTTGAGATGATCTCTCAAACAATCTGCTTGGCACTAAAGCCTGAACCTGCACACCAGATACTCGTGGGTCCCCGACCACCCCCTCATACTAATCCCGTCTAAACCCGCTCAGGTTCCCGCTTCAATGAGTTATTTCGGGTAATTAGGGCCAATGCAGGGAAGTTTGTTAGGGGCGGGGTAGTATAGAGAGGGCGGCTAGGAGAACCCATCAATGACAGCCGCAAAACTTTAACAGTCAGTTGCTAAGTACTCAAGATCCCATAGTCCTAAACCTGAAAACACCACTCCTGATCCCTGTAATCCTAGATCACCCCTGAGTCCTCAAATCCTGCAACCCTAAACCCTAACACCCTACAACCCGAACCCTAAGTTCTAGACCCCAACAAGCCCAATTGCATGTGCAGCCAGTTCACGTTGAAACAGCAGGCAGGAAAAGACATGCACAACTGCCCACCTCAACGCATGTCATTGACCCGTGAGCTGCTAATTAAACGGGCTATCTTAAAGTTAAGGTTCAGGCTTAGGGTTTAGGGCTGAGGCTCTGGGATGGAGGGCTTCGAATATAGGGTTCATGGGGCTTAGAGATTGAAATGAAGGACAAAACAGGTCATGTTAGCATCTTGACTTGGCACCTTGAAACATGCATTGAAGCTGGTGCCTGGGGTTTGGAGAATAGGATACAGGCTATCAGGGGAAGCACCTATGCAAATAAAACCAAATCGCGGAAAGACTCGTCCACTTGCTTAAAGGTTTGCATGCTCCTGGGAAGCCCGTCGCGATCAGCGGTTCACGTCGGTTCGTCGAAAGCTTGCTTCCCTTTTGGGAAGCAGGTGCAATCTGCTGTTCGCATACGTTACTCAATAAGCCATCATCTCCCGATTTCCGTCTCAGAACGTGTATCAAAGGATTGTTCAAGTCGGGAATTACCAGGTGAGCACCCTTACATGAGGCCATAGAGGGCTTACATGGCAGACGGGGAAGCATATAGTGGTACAATGAGGTTTTACTCCAGCACCCATTCTCCCATCCCTACGAAGCACTGTCATGAGACAAGTTTCTCGATCAACCACAACTTGGGGTGAGGTCGGCTGAGGTCTTCAAAAACGCCCCATACATAAACAGTCCGAACCCTGAAGCTTGAGTCGTCAGGGTAGTTTAGTAATTTAGTATATCACGCCACAGTACAGTAGTGGCCCTTAGACCAACACGCAGGAGGTCGGGAGAAACAGCCTAATCGTGCAACCCCCTCAGGTCGGGGGACGCTTTGGAGTCAAAGGCCCAGAGGGCTGTGCCCAAAGTTGGATCCCCAGGGGTTCAATGCTTTCTTTGCAGACACAAGTCTCTCAGCAGGGATTGTCAAGATTGGTAATCAATTTGACGTGGGGGAACACCACAGTCCTTGCACAAGAACCCTTTTTGATACCAATGAACGAAACTCCATCGTCACGCTGTGCAGCCCTTGAAACTGCCCTTGCTGAGGGAAGCTAAAGATGTCCTCAGAAGCCTGTATTTATCTCTCGGTGCCAGGAAGCATAGAGACAAACCCGTTTATCCATGTGCAGCCCCAGAGCAGCTTTGACCTGCTTAGTAAGTCCAGTGAAGCAACAAGGTGCGTAACACCCCATGCTTGCAACGTTTGCCTTGGACCGCTGAACTGTTTCTGAAATTGCGCGCGAAATTCTCCAGCAAGGGTGTGGCGTCTCGAGTATGCGCATCATTCTCGCTTGAAAAAACCCACAGCTTCGATGAAGCGGAACTAGAACCCTTTGTAGCTTGCAGGTGGGCAGTCTCCCATAGGCATTCTTTATGTAGCACGTCCACGCAAAACCCAAAACCTTAAACTATGAATCACCAGGGTCTTACTTGCATCGAGGTGGGAGTATTATGCAAACTACCCACTTGTACATGGTTAACTACCCACCTGTAGATGGATGCAACGAGACCCTTAGATAGCATCCTTATCCTCATTTCCCGCCTTAAGATCTCACACATGACAGTCCACAAGCCTATAATAACTGTTGCCATCCCTGGACTCTAATCCATATAGACCCTAGGCCCTGAACCCAGTTATTTGAACCCTCAACCCTAAACCTCAAAGACATGAACCCTGAATCCTATGTATGAACCCTAAGCCCCAAACCCCGCACCCTGAACCCCCAACCCCTAAAGGCCAAAGGCCTTAACCCTGAAAGATACATAAATCCTAAATGCCACTTCCCTAAAGGCCTAGGAACACATAATATGGCATTATGAACCTGAAGCCCTATACCCACGATGTGGGAGCCACTCTGGACACAAATTTCAAAGCCTTGGCGTTACAATGCGCGAACAACGCGGATCAGAACTGCAGTGGAGAGCCACATCTCAGAAGTAGCAGACACACTTTGAAGGTTTACAGCTATGGCTTTGTAGTAGTACTAGGTTGACGCAGAATGGGATGATAACAGGCTCGGTCACAGTACTCGCGCTCGTCACAGTTAGAAGTAAGAGCAGTGGTGGTAGCAGTAGTAGTAGTAGTAGTAGTAGCAGCAGCAGCAGTAGCAGTACTAGCAGCAGCAAAAGCAGCGGCAGCAGCAGCGAAGCGCTTAGGAGGTAGGGATCATGCGACTCAGTGGCCTCGCCTAGTTGTTAGAGTAGCTCTTACAAGGCCAGTTTGTGGGATTGTAAGTCGGGCTATCAAGCTGGGTGTTGAGTAAACCCTTCTCTTCTGGGAAATTTTCGCTATTAAGGGGTGGGGAGCTGCTTGAATACAAGTATGGATGGGTTACTCTGGAACAGACTACCAGCACGTAGTATGGTTCAGACAAGACTTCAAATTGTGAGGGAATCATCTCCGACTCTAGGGGTAAGCAACTCTGAACCCTGCTCCTCTGACATTCTAACTTGGCTGTGGCATGTTCAATAGGCTGCCATCCACTGCAGAAGATCTGGTTCGTCAAAAACAGAGCTCCGCCCAGAGTCTGGGTCAGAAGGCCCGGCCCCAGTGTATTATAGTAAGTAATAAGAGTATATTATATATGATGAAACCATCTTAGTATGTTATATTATAGCAAACATATTTTAATATCAGGTTGGGGTCTGGCCACATTACCCTCAGGGCCGGTCATCATGTACCTAGCCAAAACTACCTTCAAGTGTGCAAGTATGAGGTACTTGGACTCTCTCAATAAGAACGGTTCAGTCGTCCGAAGCAAGGTTTGAACTCAAAATAGTGTGCGAATGTGACAGTTGTAGAGATTTACCAAACAGTTCCCCCTAAACCTTAAACAATGCAAGCTTCAGCGAAGCCTGAAGCTACAAAATGTGTCTTACCCGCAAATGCTATTTCAGAAGTACTATGGGAGGCCTAAATATTTACAAATATCGTGCTAAGGTCTATTTGAGATACCCTAAAACAATCACATCATTGGGTGTCCAGGCCCCCTGTTTTTGGATCAGAAGGAATCTGCGATGACCTGCTCAGATTGTCTGGTTGAAGCACGTCGAATGAGGGTCACTGCTCCTTGGCGAAGGTACAGCGTCTAGGCACTAGGTTCAGGATTTCAGGATTTAGGGTTGATGGCTTTCAAAGGGTTAGGCAGTTTAGGCCTCAATTGGTCCGTGAAGGTTCAGGGGTCAGGATTAGGATTTTGGATGCAGGCCTCAACCAGTGAAGCTTCAAGGATTAGTGCCAGCGTAGGCCTTAACAATGACTTTGTTGGGTTGAGGGTGTGGGGCTTGGCTGTTTAGGGGAGGGTGTCGAGGTGCTATAGCAATCTGGGGATATCAGAGAATGTTTAGGGACATACACAGGGGTAGATGTGTATCAATGTCTAGGAAACTCGAAAGCACCCTGCAAGCCAGGCGTCGGGTAGTGCGCTTGTGGAGAACAGCCTCCTCGCGTCAGAGTGCAACTGATTATAATCTCCGCTTCTGAGGACACCGCAACAGGGGACGCTTTTGTTTTTGGAAACATCGATTTGGAAATTTAGGGTTAGGAGGAAGCTTAAGACCAAACCCAAAACCCATGAGACCAATCCTTGACTAGGGCTTTAAGGGGCTTGGGGCAGGCTTCATCTGCCGAGCTAATTAATGCTAGTGCAAGTGCGGCCTCTGTGCTGGTAGTAGCCTCCCCTCCCTTTACAAGCATGTTCTGTAAAATCTCAGGGGTGTCGGGTCAATCCCCAAACAGAAGAGGGCTGCTGAAACTTGCCTCAAGCACGCAAAGCCATAAATAATATGCTGAGTTTTTCCATGTGCTTTGGATGCACGTGATCATCCCCCGCACCCCTCCCACTCCGCACCACATCACCCCGCCCGCTTCATACTAATGTCGCTACCAATTGCTCTTCATGTTGTTCCTCCTCCACTGCTGCTGCTCCTCCTATAGTGCTACTACTACCTACTACTGCTACTGCTACTGTCTACTGCTAACGCCACTGCCACTAATTCCCGTCCTACTACTCCTACTACCGCCACCACCGCCACCGCCGCCACAACTGCTGCTTGTACTCCTCCGCCTGCTCGCGAACGAAGCCATTAGCAGCAGTCCTGTAAGCCTAGACAGACGAACATATCCCTTCCTACTTTACAGAGGGGCTTTAGTTACCTGAACCCGTATAATCAGGGCCCTCACATAGGGTCCCTATTATAAGGGTTGGGATAACTAGAACCTTCTTGTTAACAAAGCGTCCTTCCTACTTACTGGTTCAGCGGACTTAGTGTTTAGGCTTTAGGATTTAATGGGCTCAGAGGACTTAGTAAATAGGTTATAGATAGGTTGAAGAGAGGGCTGTAAGCAGGCCAACCCCAATTGGAGGACTCACAACGCGAGCTATAGCCACTCACTAAGTCCCGCGAGGCTTCAAGCAAACTCTAGCACAGAAGATTAGTTTAGAATCTCCAAAGATCGGAGAAGGGCCATGCCTACACCCTAAACCTAGATTCTAGGCCCTAGAACCTAATTACCACTAAACTAACTGCCCGCGAGGGATTGATCCCTATATGGCAGTTCTTATTTAAGCCCTTTTAGCAGCACCTGAAACTATCACTTGAGATGGTTCTTCAGGCGGGGAGCTGCCAGGTAGGTATCTGGACATAAGCATGCAACCTGAGTCTGGAGAGGCTAGGAGGTATAGAAGCTTCATGTAAAGCTTTCTGGCGGAAGCTACCCACCTGAAGCTTCCTTCGGCCGGTAGGTACATAGCTTGAAACTCGCCTAGGTAGACGGTACCTACCCTAGTATCCAGAATAATCTTGAAGAGGCTGTAAAGGAAGAGTAGCTTCTCTAACACTTCAACCCCAAACCTGAAGTCCTGAACCCTGAATAAGACAAAGCCCAAAGCCCCCCTGAAAGCGTGTCCTAAGTCCTGAACCCTGACTAAGACAAAACACATACCCTAAACCCTAAAGTCCCTTAGCGTGATGCCTCGATACGTCTTTGTTGCGCTGCCAGCATCTCAAGCAGGTCCGTACTTCGATTCTCGTTAACCAGTTGGCCTTTCAGGAAATATCGGGATTAGAGCTTAGGTTTTAGGGAGTAGGGCTTATGTTTGCGGGAACCCTACACGTAAATCCGCAAGCTGGGTCCGAAACATCCTTGGCTTCCAACCCGAAGGCACTTATTCACGGCAAGCTTGGGCAAGTTTATTGCTTGGGGTGTAGGTGCTTTGGGTTGGGCTATGTAAGGCTTTTTTGAGTTAGGGTTTACAGTGTAGCGGTCTCAGGTTTAGGAGTTTAGGGCTTTGACGAAAGGCAATCCTTTGCTGTCGACAATCGGGATCCTGTATGCTTCTTCAGTTTAGGGTTTAAGGTTTAGGGCGTGTGTCCTAATTGTAGAATTCAACTTATCATCCCTCTAGCAGGGCCAAGCCCCAAACGCTAGTCCCTAAACCCAAATTAGGGACCCATGGTCCATTAGCAGGACCTTGGACTCTACCCGCAACTGGTTGGGGATTAGGCTTTAGGAGCTTTGGGGGGTTTAGGGGCTGTGGGGGCTTTAGGAACCTTAGGGGTTTTAGAGTTTAGGGGTCAGGTCACTGCAAACCATAGGCTCCTCTAACTAACATGGGACTCTGCGCATCCCGCCCTCAAGTGTGCATGTAGGTTTTAGGGTTTACGGTTCAAGGTCTACAGTTTAAGATCTAGGGTTTAGTTAGGGAGTCATCCAGAAAGAACCCCCTTGCAAGTTGCACGTTACTTCGCGCGCGCGTGTGATTACCTACTTTACCTCTAGATGTGCATCCCTATTGCTTTGTGAGACACCGAAGATATACAGTCACCAGTATATCAAAAAGGAACCGTATAAACACTCACCAATCACCCAAAGAAATCATGCATAGATACATCCCGATATACCAACTGCTACAGTATACAGGCGTTTACCAAACTGGCGCCCCCAGGCACCCGCTCATCAAGGATTGTACCTCACTCTGAAAATAAAGACCGCATAGGCCTCAAGATAAATTCGTTTGTGGAGTGTAGAACAAGCAACAGAAGGAAACATATGAATTTCCACGCTGATTCGGCCTGCGCAATCTGTGAAGAACCAAGCAAACGACTGCTAACTGTCAAAAATCCCAACTTTGCAAACCTTTGAGCTCCGTAAAGCCCTTGAGCCATCTGTAGGCCCGAAGCCCGTAAACTTGAAGTTCCTCAAGACCGCCGCGTCAAGGAGGACCCTAACCGCCCCGCAACCCCTTCCCCAAAACAGAAGCCAAGTAAAACTGAACTGAAGGCTTTTACAAATTATCTAAGCCTTTTTGGGTAATGGGGTTTTTTGAGGTTGAGAAATATAGGGTCCTATGACAACCTACACTCTGAAACACCTGAAACCCATAGGTGTAAAAGCGCTGACCACTTAACCCTATAGACACCAACCCCTGAATTCCCCAACGCCTAAACACGTAAACCGAGGGGTCTGGGTCTGTGGCCTGACAGGACTTGGTAGCTCTCCGCTGTCAGGAGCACCTGAGCAATGTTTTTGAGGTCTCAAGATACATAGAGATTACCAAAGGGATTGCAGTGGTCCTTGCCCAGGATTTGTACAGAAAGGAGTTCACAAGAGACAGTTACGTGAGCAGCGTATTTTGCTAGCCCAAGCGTCGCCTTGTCATAACTTTATGCACGTCTAATGGAGGATATCATCGTACTAGGGCGCAACCACCACCAATGAATACACAAATCAGCTCATTCGAGTTCGAGAGTCAACAGTTCAGAGATTAGGGTTTAGAATTTAGGGTTCAGGGTGTTGGGGATGGTCACAACATGGATGTGATATGGGTTTGAGGTTCCGGATTTAGGGGGCTTGGGATTTAGGCTTTGGAATGTCGGATTCAGGCTGTAAGTTCTACATAGGTAACTCAGAAGCCAGAAATAAACCAGCTATTCGCAAACGACCACTTCCTGAAGATTAGGATGCTTGTCTAGAAGATGCATCTTCTCACGGTTTACCCTAAGATTCTGAATTACCCAAGGAAATACTGCCAAAAGTAGGGCCTATTCACACACCCAGAGCCCCGGCGTTAGCTGGCGGGGGGCGGGGTTTGAGGGTTAAGCTCATTGGACTTGGATCGTTTACTTGCAGGGTTTGCGTTTGCGGCTCGCACTGTCTTTTTTAAAGCCTCTGCATCACATCCCCAGTCTCTACCACAATTACAGAGCGTGGAATACCTTCTACAATCCTGATGAACCCTCCCTGCCTCTCCGTCTCTCTCTCTCTCCTCTCTCTCCCCGCCGCACCTCCAAAAGGGAAAACCATGCGCCTCATATTCCACTCCACTCTATAGTCCCGCTGTTGTCTCCCCCTCCTACTCCCTTTTTGGGATACCTGACTTTATGTGTGTATGCTATTTTCTCGCCACTTTTAGTTTCTAAACACAGTTTTGGTCCCCTAAGAAAGACGGGTGATATAGCAGTCTAATTTCTAACAGTTAATACCTGACCAAAGGATGCCCCAGAATTTGTACTCGAACTCTGCGGTCTCCAAACCAAACCTTGAACTACAAACCCTAAGCCCCTACTGAGGCAAACCAGGCATGTACCCTCCATTGTACTTCCTGTCTGGGTTCGGTATGGCCGGTCATCATCATCGGAACCACCCCCAAAAAGGGCATTACAACCTTGGAGGGTCTCTGTAAGCCCTGGAGCTACAAGCCCTAAACCGAGGCCAAAACTTTAGCATCTACTCCCCGGACGCCAAACACTGACTTGCGCTTCCCAAACAGATCAGGCGATTCTTTGCCCAGAACCACTCGTAATGAAGGAGGAGTAGGAGTAGGGGAGGAAAAGTACGGGTAACTGGAGCGATTTGTAGAGGGATTCTTGGCATCCACTCCCTCACTCCCCCTTCAGATCCTAACCGCAAAGCCCTACAGACCTTACACCCTAAACTCTTGAGACTATGAGGTGTTAGGCGCGGTCACGCCGTGCGCATGCTGCACGATACGCGAGTAGTCCAAGCACTGCCGGAGCAATCGCACCTCGTTGGGGCTCAGGGGCTGATATTGGTAATTCTTTAGGCCCCTAGTTTAGGATGTCTAGGGGCTGGGCCCCGATTGGAGGATTTCATGGGTTTCGGGTTGCGCTTTTTGAATTCTTCCTCATCGCCACTCAGCTCCTAGATGCAAGAGGGGTTTCAGTCTTTAAGCCCGAGACGCAGCAAGGCCAATATCAAGGCGGCTACCTAAATCATACTAGGATCCCACATAAGTTTCATGGTATGATGCTGAAGAATGGGGTAGTGGGCTCCCTAGAGACCTGGAATCCGGGTACGTCATAAACACGCCGCCTGAAGGTTCATGGGGCCTACTGCCATTCTATGTAGGGATATAAGCCCATTTAAAAGAAGTTACTAAGCCCCATGAAGCTCCAACAATCCTATATTCCCCAGAAACCGTATTATTAAACAAAGCTTCGATTTCATGTTCCTTTCGATTCTCCACCGATCCCCATAAACCCTAAACTCTATATAATTCCTTTAAAACCACATACATAGCTTCCAAGCCCAGCTTTTCAGGCAGAGCCACATCGTCGACTTCCTTGGCCAGGGCAGCCAGCGATGAAATGTCCACCTGGCACTTTGCAGGTGTAGGATCCAAGGTGTCAGGCACCGAGGGGGTAGGGTTTAAGGCTTTAAGGCTTCGGTTTTAGGGTTTCAGGCGTAGGGTTTAGGGCTGTGGGTTTCTAATGCTTAAGGAAAAGGATTTTGGAGTTGTAGGCTTGCTCAGAGCTTTGGGTTTTAAGGGTTCAGGGCGATAGGGTTCTGTGGAGTAGGTCCTTTGCCTAAAATCCTGGTGTGTCTCAACAAAGGGGAAGACCTATATGTTGGCTTCTTAAGAAGGGCAGCCCTGCGGGATCCTGGCGGATATATTTAGGGTTGAAGGTTTAGGATTCAAGATTTAGGGATATATGAGAGGGGGATTATGGGAAGTCCTGATTGAGGATTGTGTAAGGGGAAATCTTGGGAGTCTTAGGAACTGTATTGCAGCAGGAGCCCAGATAAAGCGGCCGATTTTCCCTAGATTTAGGATAACACATGCTTAGGCTATGCGCATCTATTTTTTTGGGGAGTGGGGGAGTTCATGTTGTTGGGGTGTGGTGTCATTAGGGCTTCTCTGCCGCTGAAACCTGAGGCAACCGCTGGCCGTATCCCTCTTCCGGCAGCAGTCTCATTTGGCGTGCAGCCACCTAGACAAACCCTAACCCCCAAACCTACATTAATCGTTCCATTTTCCTTTCTATTATCCCTTTATAATTTATATAACCACAATATACTATACTAGCTTCCATTTTCTTTTCCATTATCCCAATATAGCCCCTGAGACTGTCAGATCTCGGCTGACCAAACCCCAAACCCTCAAAGCTCAGGGAACTGCTGGATGCAATCAACTGCTCGTGCCAAGATTCTGAGCAGGATACGTGGAGGCTAAGGGTTCAGGGTTTACGGGTTCATGCTTATAAACGGAACTCCAAGTGGGAGTACCTTGGTCACCACGTCTGTGGTGCTTACAACCTTGCTTATAACTACCCGGGTACTTCCAAGTACACCCTACACCCTAAACCCCACACCCTATACCCTAACCCCATCTTTGGAATCCAGGACTCCGGACTTGGTATAGGGTTCAGGGCTGGGGGGCTACCTGGACCCTGCGGAAGCCACTGTTTAGGGTTATAGGCCGTAGCAGTAAAGCTCAGGGTTGAAGTGGGCGTAGATCAGTGGGGGTTAGGAATTAAGTATATAATCCCTTCATACAAAAATGTGCCCCCCCCCCCCCATGTGTAAGGTCCCACATGGAATAATGTTAATATCAGGGTGAACAAGTGCTGAAACCCGAAACCTCAATAATGCAGCTTGCATTTTCTATTTCCCTATATACCCCTGCACAACTCCTTTAAACGGGTTTGTTTAATCCACCACAGCCCAGGCGCCAAAGCTGCACATCCGAGATGTAGGGGGTTCCAACAGTCAGGGCCGCTTTACTTTTTAAACGGGTTCCCTATAATTGCAACTTGCCTGAGGCCTCCAGATCCCGCGACGTTTTCCTCCCCCAAGCTAGTATGGCCTCCTCACCTAGCGCGCCCTTCAAACACTACCACAAATATGTTGCTGGAGGACATCCTGCACCACCCTAAGCCCTTGAATCCTTAAGAACTACAATCGTTGGCAGACTTTAGATGGCACAAGATATACGATGCATGCACAACCTCCAGCCCGAACTCACGAATGCTCCTAGGAGTTCTATATCCGCACCAAAACCACAATGGAATCCCCACACCACACCCGCTGCCTTCACAGTGTAGACCTCCGCGCTCAAACAGCGATGGTTCAGTAGCCTCAGGTTCGTCAGTGGTTGGGCTTAGGAATTAGAATTTGACGGGTAAAGCTTATACATTTGGGTATGAGGTTTAGGGATTGCAGGCAAGTTTTGGGGTGCGGGGCTTCGGGTACAAGATTTAAGGTTTACAGATTATGGGGTAGGGGGTTGATGGAGCAGGGCTTTTAGGGCTTAGTATTAGGGTCTAGGATGCGCCTTCAAGTTGGATCTCAAAGCCAAGCGTAATGGGCATAATGGGCATAACGCTTCATCCCCAACACCAAACAACCCGAGGATAGACCCAACACCCAAAAGACTGATCCACACATCCTACACCCTACATCCTGAAACCTAATCCCTAAAGGTTTCTCGCTGAGCCCTAAACCCTAGCCACGACCCCAAAACCCTAAAACCTATATGCCCTAGATCCTGGACAGGCGGCTTGGTATACAGTTCCACCAGGAACTGCAGGCCCCGACCTTGCACTAGGAATTTAATTCTTTTCTGGGTGGTCTTTTGACTTTGCAGGCGGGGGCTTCAGCGTTGGGGGCTTAGGGTTTGAGAGGCTTAGGTCTGGGGTTTAGGCTTAAGGTTTCGGGCTCAAGGCTTAGGGTTTGCATGGTTGGACTTCCCTAAGCGCCAAACACTGAACTCAGAGCCTTAATCTCGCGTCCTGCTTGATTTTCATCCAACTTCAGAAAGAAGAACAACAACTCTGAACCTTACATCCCCTAAGCCCAAAGTCCTAAAAGCAACGGCGTGCTTCACATTCTGTTAGGATTCCAGGCCCAAAGGTGAAGTTTTGAGAGGGAAGCTTTGGTGAAAGGCTATCCAGAATAGCTTAGTAGACCCTTTCCTGGTTTTTTGTTGTGACTACAGGTATGAACTGGCCCTCGATGCGTTGGGGTCTCAGCTTTGACTCAGCTTTGCAACCCTGAGCCTGATCCCATCTTCACGATCCCGCAATGACACAAAAGTCCTCGTACTGCAAACACTGACTCTGATCCCTGCAATCGCGTCCGCAGTTCCTACAGATTCCTACAAACAGATCTATAGCATCCACACCCATCCCTCGAGTTACGTGAGCGACAAATCAGATATGCTGTCAGGTTTAATGCTCCAACATTCCCAGGTCTTCCAAAGACTGTGACGAAGGAAGACACCCTAAGCTGCGCATAGCTGGCTAATTTGATGGTTTGAGGTATATTCCTGAATTTGGGAATATGTGGGCTTGTCTGCGAACAACCAGTTCCTAGGCAAAATTCCACATCACAATCTTGGGAAATTGCCCGGCCAATAGCAATTTTCTAGCTGCACGATGACCTGGTGTACCTACGACTGCCAAGACCCCTTAATTCAACAAACTACAGGGTTTTAGGTTACCCTACCGCCCTGTATAAAACTACTTACCATTTAATGTTGGATTTGCTTCGCCATTTGCTCTACTAAGCCCCATCCCTGACTCTATATAACTTCTACGTGTGGGTGTACCACTATAAACCCCTCCCAAGTATTATAGCGCCCTTGTAGCCTAAATCCGAATCCTTAAACCCTACTCCCAGACACTACAACCCTCCGCAACCTCCTTCACCTCCTTCACCTCCTCCCAAGTTTGCTTCATTCGCCAAGTCACGCAAACCCAGGTCGAGATTAGCTACAGCGTTGGTCAAGAACATCGGCAGATACAGAAAGATAAACGCCTGACTCCAAATATGGCATGTAGGGGGATGGCAAAATGATTGGTACATCATTATCCTGTGTTTGGGGTTTGGGGTTATGGGGTTGGTGAATATCTTGTAGATGAACGCCTGACTGCAGATATGAGCCCCACAATAAACTGATATGTAAAAAAAGACACTGGGCTATGGTTTAGGATTAGGGTTTTGCAGGTATATGGGGGGGGGTGATCTAAAGATTCCCTGGAAAAAGTCTATAAGGACAAATAAGCGGAAGCTGTTTTCCATAATGGCATGTTTGGAAACAGGAGTTCGACCGACAACCATATCTAGGACTATTTTGTCGGGGCTTAGAGCAAGGCTGCATTTAGAGGATTTGTGTTGTGAGGGCCAGGGTGAAGGGCATCAAGCTTTTAGGGCTTTGAAGCTCGGGGTTTTCGGGTGATACCGGGTACTCTTTCGCGGCTAACAGACATAGCGCCCCATGAAGGCGGCCTTTTTGAACGCGCAAAGCTCTTTGTAGTGCCCCGTGCGGGTTCCACGTTTGCTTGGAAGGAGTCTGCGCCTGAGGCTCAAATTCAGAACTTAGCCCGCAAAGCCCATAAGAGCCGGAGGGCGCTTCTCAAAGCAGAGAAACAGGAAACAGCTCCTGCTGCCCATCCCATCTACTGTCAGGGCTGGATTGCCCCAAATAATTGCTAATATTAAACACCCCCTCCCACCGCAATCCCAAATATCACTGACAGGAGACCTTATATGTCGGGGGACACGTTTGCTGCTAGAGTTCGGGGTGTTTAATGATAGTATCAAGGCATTAGCTACAAGTTGGGGTCCCTCTAAGCCAACGGCATTCTTGGTTTAGGGTTCAGAGTTTTTGGGATGTGCCGGTTTAGGAATGTTGAAGGTCCAGGGACTATAGGGTTAATGGACAGTCACATGGCAAAAACAGACGAGCAATGGGCTGGTAAATGGGGATCCCTATGTAGCAAGTGCTGATTAAGGGCAGCCTTGGGGAAAAACATGTGCCTTGTGATAGAGACCATCTGTCAGGAAAATCTCGTACAGGGCGTCCTTTTCCGCATCGGTCAAGGTCTCCCAGTCTGCAGCCTCAGGGTTGTTCAGGAGGTCCTCAAAATTTAGAGTCTTGAGGGCTCAAGGGCTTCGAAGGGATGATACGGGAGTATACAGGAAGGTTTAGGGTTTAGGGATGGAGTTTTAGGGTTCTGGGAAGGTTGCCCTTGCCCAACCTTGCATGGATCATGGAACCTGCAAAGGGCGCCAACACGGAGTACTGTCGTTTCAATTGAGTCTGTGCGGGTTCCATGCTACTTCAGCGTCTAGGGTCTTCTGGTCCGGGCTTCAGGGATAACGGTTTCAGGTGGGGCTGTCAAGGCTGTTGGCTGTGCGGTTCACGATTTTAGGCATCGAGAGAAACCCGGGGCCCTCACATTGCTAGCCGCTCTAGAAACCTGTCCGCAAGCACGATTATGTCATGCGTTGACGTCCTGAGCACGTAAACGCCTGACACTGGTTCCCTATTGGGATATAGCTAAACTGGTCGGGCTGCAGGAACAAATGACCCAAAAAGGACCCGCCCGGAACCCAAATCCTTAACTGAAGCCTCTACATCTCAACGTATCCCTGCGCACCGTTTTTAGAACCCTTAAGCGAGACCCCAGGAGGATGCCCACCCCATCCTCGTCAATGGCAATGTCTTCAAAATCCCCCATATAATTCCCGTCGGTGCACACCCTATCTCTGTCAGGGTCACACTATAACTCAGCGTACCCTACACCCTTCAGCTCCAAATGCAAATCCCTAAAGCCTAATTGGTGTTCCCTACGGGCCCAAGGGTACCCAAGTACTGTGCCTTCAAAGTCCTAATGTTAGACCAGCCTGAGATCTCCCTGCCCGGCTGGAACTTTCTTTCACTACATGATCTATCCTACACCGTTTACCCTAATTAAACCTTAAATCCCAAACTCTAAACCCTATATAGATCCTAAACCCAGTGCCCAAACCTTTCCCGTACTTTGCCATGGAGCCAAACTCTGCAGTGCGGCGGGTTCCACAGTCCGCGTCAGACACGCGAGACGCGCCTTCAGTGGTTTAGGGTTCAAGTTTATGGGGTCTATAAGGCTTCGCGGATTAGCTTTAAGGGCTTATGCAGGGATTCGGGGCTTGGCGTCTCAGGATTATGGTTTGGGGAGTATAAGGGATTTAGGGTCAGGAGATTAAGGATTAGGGTTTAGGGATCAGGCTTTAGCGGTTTGGAGTTCTAAGATTTGGGGTTTGCGGGCTGAGGTTGAGGGACTTCAGGATGTAGGGCTCAGGGGTTGATGACATGGCTTTGACAGGACTTTGTAGGGATTGGACGTTTGCGGGGTGAATAACGAGTACAAAGCTTTGGAGTACATATCAGCTACTGTGTATAAGTACACAAGGGTTACGTAGTTTTTCCAGGGCATAAGGGCGGCATTTTTTTACGCTTGTACAGCAGGGGGCTTGAGGAGTTCAGGGTTGAGGTTCGGTTTGGGGTTTAAAGCTGCTGGTTTACGGCTTGTTTGAGGGCTTCGGTTTCTTCAGAGCAGGCCACATCTGGCAGCATAGGGATACGGACAAGGCAAGGTGAAGTTTTAGGGGCTTAAAGTTCAGGGGTCAGGGAACTGAGTGGTTGAAGTTGAAGCAGGTAAGATTATGTGCTTCCTGTGATGTACTACAGCCGACAGGCGGACATACTCTTATTCTCTATTGTTGGCAATAGCTTCGTCATTACAAATGCGCCTCATCTGACAAATCCTTGCAATAGCTAGTGGGCTCTCACACATCTGTATACATAATATGATGTACAGACTTGCGGCGGCGCGTTTGCGCACGTGGGGCCTTACAGCCCTCAGATAGCTTTTCCCTTTTTCATCTGCTTAGAATCGGAAGGGTTCAAAGGGTTATACGCTTTATGTTTTAGGGTTTCGCGGCTGCAATTGATGACCTACAACCCGTGGGAATGGGGTTACTAGGCTGTCGCTTCAAACCTGCTACAAGCGAATAGCATCGACAATTATTTAGGCTTATGCATTAGGCTTAGTACCCCCTAGAAAAACCCACAACAGCAACTGTAAGTGGGTAGTTGCCCTTTCCAAAGCCTACTGCTACAGGCTAGGCGTTAAGGGAACTCTAAGCCCTACAGTAACAACCCCCATACACCTCCACATGAGCACGGTTTCCTTTTTTATTCTCCGTTTCTTTTCCATTGATTCTCCGCTGTATGGAAATACCCCTGGGCCTTGTATAGTGAGTGGTACTTCGTGGAATGGAAAACCTGGAAACTATTGCATTACTCAGGGTTTGGGGTGCAGGGTCATGGGGGATGATCAAAAGGTTCTGTGAACCATTTGGGGGGCTCCTGTAGATCAAAGTAAGGGGAATTACGTTCCACAGTTCACAATTTAACAGCGGCCACTTTGGGACCAGGAATGTGATCAACTAGCACATCTGAACTCCTAAAGACGCAAAGCCCAACCCTAACCTCAAAGCTTAAGTCTGATCTTCCAGGAACGTACTAAGACAATTTGTCAGGTAGTATACCACAAAGTGCACACGGGATCCCATTGTCACTTAAGGTATATTTGGTAAGCAAGGGGCGTTAGAAGTTTCGGTCAGGGCAGATTCCTGGGGACTCCCATACAGGATAGACACCCTATGAAAGATCCTAACCCCTAAACCCTACACCGTAACCCGTAAGCCCCGAACTTCAAAAACAATTGAGAGAATCGAGGGGCTCCCAGTGAGTCTTCCCTGGTTGGGGGCCCCTGAGGATCTACCTAACTAAGCCACCTTAATCATACGACCATTCCTCAAATCGATATCATCTGTTTGCGGTATTTCCTTTCCGGATTTTGGCAAGTCCTGGAAACACCCGGAGATGAGGTCGCAACCAGCACCAGATGGCTTGGCGTGTGTACTTGAAGATTCCTTGCTCTTTGGAGTGATGGGTTTGGAGAAGGGATTTGTGCACATAGTTCATAGCTGATCTCCACTATAGCAGGGGATACAAGCAGGGATCCGAAAAGTGACGCCACTCAAGTACTCTTCAAGAGCTTCTAACTATAGGGAGAACCCATGTGCAAGCCTCATGTAACGTATGGCTAGGAGGTATGTATGTATGTATGTATGTATGTATGACATGTATGTATACATGTTTGTTTATTTATATAGACATAGTTCTGAGTGCTGCAGGCTGAAAGTCATCCGCCCCGCAAACTATACCCCGACTGCTGCCAGGCTTGCTAGCTTAGTTCCAGGCTGTAAACGTAGGTACCATATGTGCAACTTAGGGCCCAACGTACTTGCTCTCTGTAGAGTTACAATACCATGGCCGACGAATTGCTAATGTGAGTTCGAGATCTTTTGAAGATGCCCCATGTCAATGCTTTTACAAGGAATCTTGAACCGAAATCTCGGTACGTATTCAAGCCACTAGAATAGCACGATTAGACTAGACCTTGACTGGCTTCCCGCAAAGAACCACGCGGGAAATTTGCAATTCTCCCAACATACGACCCCGACTCCCCAAAAATAGATCCTGTAGAAGCATAGAGGCACGACAAAATCATTATACGGGTTACTCTCGATTTCTAGAAAGGGCTATCCCCTGGGATCTGGAGCCAGGTAGAAGTTGCAGTGAGGTTGCTCGACCATGTTTCAAGGTGTGCGTAAACAGGGGCCCATCGAACCACATAGTCCGGAAATCTCCAGAGCCACAAACCCTATAGACCTATATACCCCAGCACCCCAAATTCCCCGCAATTTCCGAAATTGCATAGCAGGCGGCAACGCTTGAGCACGACTGGCGATGTATTTCCAGTAGACCTTAGAACTTTCCGGTCTCCGGAGGCTTGTTTCTGGAAGTGTGAGTACCCGTGGTACATATACTACGAAACACTAAGTCTTATATGTCTGGAGATTTGATAGGAAATTATGGAGTAGAAGGTTAGAGCCAGGGCGAGAACCCACATGATGAAAGCCTATGGAGAATGTGCAACAATTCGCTTTCAATGACAACCGTAACCAATAGTATGGGAAAGGGGTCAGGCGAACACATGGCCCCCCACACCTGAACACACAAGCTCCATCCACTATAAGAATCCAAGCTACTGAATTACTTGAGTCCAATTAATTCCCTAAAAAACATTGTTTGCAGTATGGGCCATTATTCTGGGGCAAGGACCTGTCTTGTATTTATATAGGAACCAAAATCGGTACCCTTCAGCGCTTCTTCAAATATCTGAAAAGGCTAGAGCCCCAGGTCAGGCTGCGATACTTTGAATGCTAGCACCAAAGCATGCATGGACTTTCCATCGCTTGGATACTTGGGTCTCAGCCTTAGTGTTGAGGGCTCACTTATCCTAGAAATTCATAAGCCTTCGTGCTCTACAGCCCAAGAGTTTGAGCAAAGACACCCCTGCTAAGGGCTCAATGGGGCCAATTAAAAAATCTAAAAAACACATACAGCTTTTGGGCGAAGCGCCGGCGTTTCATCTGAGCTCTGCGCGCGAGGTTTATGATTTGGACAAAAGTAAAAACCGGTAGCTTCTGAAAATCCTCGAGTGCACCTGCTAGGGTCTAAGGGTCAAGGGTTTAGGGAGTCAGGGTTTGTTGAGCTTGGTGTTGCTAAGGTGTCCACGAGAACTGTAGAATCCTACTTCGCAGCCTTGAAACCTCTCAGGAGAGCAGGAGAGCCTTTTGCACACGCTTGTGTCCCAGAGTCCGAAGTCGCACCGGTACAAAATGGAATGGGCGGAGATTACTTCAAAAGGTTTATGAGGTATAGAAGTTTAAGGTTTGTGCGAAGGCTCGTAGGACTGTCCTAGGCTTTGTGCGGTAAAGCTTGGGCGTTGAGGCTGGGATCTCGCATGAAGATGCAAGGGCTTGAGATTAGGAATGTACCTCAGATTCTACGAGGGATCTTAACATGTGTCAAGGTGTAATTGCTCCAAGTGGGGAGTTACCCCTACATAACGTTTACGCAAAGCTGCTGTAGACGAGAGCCGCAAAGAGGTGCACATGGGAGGTTCCCAAGTCTAGGGGTGGTTGTTGGGTTCCCTGTAATAAGCACTACAGTATTCGGGGGTCTATATTGATGGAATCTACGGAACCGACTATCAATCTGAGAATCTACCCACCTGAAGTTGCCTGAGCTTGAGAGCTGCCCTCCACACTCCCAAGTCCGCAAGACCGTCTTGAAAACTTGAGTCTGAACCCAAAATAATCCAAATCCTGCTTTGCCTCAACCCACCCCCCTATCCTTGCAACTGTGCACAGTACCCCAAAGCCCGGGACTTGCAGCCTTATCACAAACCCTAAATCCTAAACCTCAAACTCCTAATTGGACACATGCAGCTTGCCTATAGGAGCATTATAGCAAAACAACGAGAATAACAACAATCCTCGTGATTATTCAATGGAAACCCCTAAACCCTAACCCCCCTAAACCCTAACCCCAATGCAGCTACAGGAGCCGTCTGCGGCTCCTCCTCCTTAACCGTCTGTAAGCAAGCCAGGCCTGGCACAAGCTGCAAGAGGCGGGCAAACAGAATAGGAGATTTAGGGTTTAGGGGTTGAGGATTTAGGGTGTTTAGGGCTTAGGATTCATTGAGGCATAAAGGAATGCAATTGGCCTTTTGGCCCCAAGCCGGTCACACTGGACAGCTTGATGGCACAAAGCAGGTCTTGTCTATAGACTCTAGGGCACCAACCAGGGGGTGGTTGTCAAAATTATGGTCCGTTTTTTGGGTACCCTAAATATCAGGTGCCGTACTGTAATGGGTACCCTAACAGGGATCATAATTTTGACAACGACCCATATGATTCTGGACTTTGAGGCACAAAGTAGGTAATCATTCAATAGACGTAGAGCCGCAGCAGGAGGCCGGGAGGCTTTGGGTGGTCTCCTGGAGTCCTGGAGTGTGGGGCGTGCAAAACTAATCCAAGTTCAGGGTCCTTTTTGAGGGGTTATGAGGGCTATCGATAGATACGTGGGACCTGGGACTTGGCCGAAATTGCTGTTCCTAAACTGGGGGAACTTTGTATGGGGACCCGTAGTATACTAGGAGGAACACCACTAAAGAGTCCCGTACTATAACTGGAGGATGTAAGGTAGTAGGGAGGGTAGTGGTCAAACATGGGGTTCTCTACCTGCCAGGGTCTCTGCCCTAGGAATATCTTATTAAGGGCTAGGGTTAGAAAGGCATCCTGGGGGTACCAGGGTCTAGCCTGGCGGTGGCCACTGCAACCATAAGGCACAAAGAACCTATCTGTCCCCAGTCCACAAAAAACGTAGACGTCCTAAACGCACCCAAACTCCAGCCATCCGCATGGCGCTTGGACCCGCAACACCGAATCACGAAAACAGCAAACCACGCACTCCGCCTTTCCCCGCTTTGCCGTACCCACATTGGCACTAGTACTGTTTTTTTTCCAGTTTGGGGCCCAAAGACTAGGTTTGAATCATAAGCTGCAGGACCCAAACAAAGAAGTGTCTACACACTTAGAGCCCCACAGTCTGCCTATCATAACTTTAAGTACCTGCAACCCTACGAATCAGGACCCTGCGTCTATCGTATCTTTGATCGGGTGCTATTGTTGTCTTGGGGGGGAAACTCCTAATCCTTTATACCCTTTGCAGTTTCCGTGTTCTTTGCCATTTGCTTCTCTACTATCAGATAGTGATTACCCGAGAACTTTGCCTTTCAGCAACGTACGTCCGTTAAGCTCATTGAGGAACATGGACCCCTTGAGGGTCACCTGGGACTCATAGTATAAGGGCAGAAGTAATTCAGAGGGGGTTTAGGATTCAGGGCCCCTTGAAGGAGTTTGTAAGGGCGAAAGAGGAACATCTAGGCTTGAGGGATTATGGGAAAAGAACATGGAAGATGACATGGAGGCCGGGTTTACACTGGGGCTGTCTTGTGGAGGCTCCAATAATCGGAAATAGGGAAGGACTATGCCCTGCAGTAGCTCACATTAAGATCATGAATTCAATTTTGGAAGTCTTGGGTAACACGGCGGAATTTGGGGTGGAAGTACCTACTGCTTGGAACTAGACTTTTACTCACAAGACAACAGAGGAAGATAGTGCGGTCTATTCCAGAAGCTTCGGCCAAAATTGGGACTATGATAAATTGTAGGGGCCCCCTTTTGGGAAACTGCTGTATTATGAGCGGAGGAAGTGTTTTTGCATGCAGAAGATGAGGGAGTGAGTACGTCTTCAATAGCAGGCATGTTCTGTTTGCGTTACGCAGCATCAAACCTAGCCGTCACTTTTCCTCGAAATCCAAAAAAAAAGGTCAATCAAGCCTACAGCCATGCGGTTGAGGGTCTAGCGTTTTAGGGAAGGCTTTACAGCCTAAACTGCTTCCCCATAGTGGTGATATCGCAGTTGATGCGTCATCTCAAGTACCGGGGGTTAATAGAAAATGAAAATCGTGTACAACAATGGCCCAGCAAACCCTGGATAGACTCTAAATTGGGGGCCTAGGTGCAACACGCAAACACTTCTTACTTCTTACTTGTGATTAAGGGGGAGTGTGCGAGCAGATATATGCTTAATATAGGTTTTGTTCTAGGGGATCATACAACAATAGCTATGCTCTTCCACTGCCCTCTCAACACCAGTAAGTCTTGGAGCTTGGTGAGTTAGAGTCGGGTTTGAGTTGGCTGCAGGGAGTTAGGGTTTGGGTATTTAGGGCTTAATTACCCCAAACATAGAGAAACTGACACGGATTCTAAAATGGTTTCATGTGTTTAGGGTTGAGCCCCTGAAGCCTACCCGAGAGTTCCTGCTTAGTTCGATTTCGAGGTGGCATGATAAACAAGAACAACCCCCAATAAAGGAACTGTATGGGAAGGTCTGCGTAAGCCCGAGACCGAAAGCCATCCCCTCTGAACTTTCGAACTTGAACCTATACTCTAACCCGAATACCCACACGTTAGAGCCTCAGACGGACAGCACAAACACGAAAATCCCATGTGCGAAGACTTCAACTCTTAGACCTGACCCCTGGGTAGGGTCCAAAAAGAACATGGCAGTATAGGAATTTCTCCCCTTAGGGCTCAATGGATTCGGGTGCATTCCTATTCAGAAGGTTCTCAGGAAATGGGGCCCCAATTCAGACCCGCGAATATGTACAACAGGATTTGTCACAAAAGATCGTACACCACCAAACTAGCATGGAAGCGCATACTGCCTCTTTTTTGTCAGGACACCAGTTTCTATTCTTAGCCTGTTATCGGGCTCCACGTTGTGTAAGGAGCTAGTGAGGACTGCCTGGCCTAATGAGGCCTAACAGGGTTGAACATCTGGGGAGGGTACTTTTGAAGGGGGTAGTACTGTAACCAGAAATTCATGGAGGGTTGTACATTCAGACTCGGCCCCTCTACTTACTTCCGCTCAAGCGGGAGTGGGGGCGTGGATCAGGCTAACTATCCCTAAACAATCCCCCGTAATAATGCCTGTAGTGAATGCCCCCTTCCCCCTTAAATCACCAACAAGTTAAGCGGCGTTTCCATTCATTGCATCAACAGTAACTAAAGGAAACTCTCATGCACAGGGATATTTTCAGTGGTTAATAGTCACTAAAGGGTTGCATTAATGCGCTAGGCCAAACAACTTTCATTGCCAAAGAGAGTTGCCAAACAGTAGCCCCTATATATATATATATATATACCCCGGAGAGGGGCCCCTATAATCCCAACATGATCACTGTATCTCTCTAGTCGGATCTTTAAGAACCCTTTTTTGAGAATCTCCAGAGGGGACATCATATGGACCACGAAGGACGCATTCTCCCCTGCTATACTGCTATACGCCAGGTAGAGGACGACAAAACATGTTGGGTGTATACGGCTTAGAGGCGGACACCAGGAGAAGAGTGTAATCATTGGGCACCTGGACCCGGAACCCTACACCCAATGGTCTGTTCAGTTGCAAAGCCGAGTGACGTGCCCCGTCACACCACAAAGCATGCACACCTGCACGGCATGCTGGAGCTGGTTAGGCAACTTGTGATGCAAATAGTAACCACAATAGGCATCTGCTTTGAGCTGGTCAGGGCCTTGTAGGGTTTGGGTTTCAAGGATTATAGGAAAGCCAGCACTTCCTTGAAGGGTTCCGCCTTACAAGGCCTTAATCATGCATGCTAAATGGTCGCTGTAAAAAAATACCTGTTGCCAAAATGGCACCATAATAGGTTTGTTTTTGGGTTAGGATCTCTCTCCAACGAAATGTACTTCCAATTTTTGTTGAGAGCACCCATCACCACTGTCTACCGGCCCCCGAGGCTGAGAAACTACCATGCTTGCGATCAGATCTACAAGGCCCTGTTACAAGGCACACAAGATTGGGATAAGGCCGTGTTTTCTGTCCAAGCACGCATAGGTCTAGCAGCTAGAAACTCAAAAAACAGAGCATGATAGAGGGATTCCGGCGAAAGCGAAGCACGGCAAAACCCCACACTATCTCGTAACGCTCGCAACAAACCCTCATTATTGACGGTAAATGCATTGGCGTCCCCGTAGGTCACCTGTACGTTTTTCGTTGAATTGGGCAACACTAGTTGCAATGCCCATTGAGGAGCCGCAGCATTTGAACGCGCCATGATGATGTGAAAAGTGTGCTTGAATTCCTCCATGGGAAAAACATTCCAGAAGTACAGAACCCTTCCCTTAACTTACTTTCTGAATTCCCTATAACCACATGAAACTGAAGGATTACACATGCCCAAAGAGGTTTCAGGTTAGCTAGCCAGGTACTAAACCAAACTTCTCCAGCCTGGACGAAAAGGTAGATGCTGAACACTGCTGGACCCTCTTCCTGCAAGCTGCATTGCAGCAGCCATACCTGGATCTCTCTAGTTTTGTCGGAGTCCCCTATGATAGAGATGATAAATTCAGATTCAGCTGGAAAAAAGCAATTTCCTGGCAACTTGCAACACAGAGTAACTCATATACTGTTCGTTACGGTGAGGTAGCTTGAGGCTAAACTTACGTAGAATGATCCACGTCATGCTGGCTTGCTGGCTTGCATGTGTTTGTGAAGGCGTTTTTTGGCAAAGCTTGGAGAGGCTCAGACTTTACGAAACACAGGAACCGCCCCAAAGCCCTGCTAGCTACCGTGGTTAGGCTAGAAAGGAATTGAGGTAAACAGGTTTGTAGAGAGTACCATGCGGAGCCCTTCCCTCATTCTCTGGTATCGACCAATAATGTTATAGGGTTTGGGTTTAGGCTAAGTTAGGATCCAGGCCCACATTGGTCGAGTCTGGCATGATAGCTTGGAACCTGATAATCCAAACATATCATCACTTTGGATATGAGCTCAAGCCCGTTGCGCACATAGAATCGCAGCTATGAATCCCAGAAAGGTGATGTACATGTAAGACCGTCTTGCCCAGCGCCCAAAAGACAAAGTGAGCTGAGGCCTAAGGTTTACAGGATTTCGGACTCATCAAGCTGATCTGAAATGCGGTCACTTTGCCTGCGCTCGCTAAGCCTCCAAAACTGCAGCAAATTTCAATGCAAACCGCTTGAATGCATAGATGTTTGGTAAACACCCGCAAAAATACTGACCCTACGAGACTCATGTGATAGTTACAGGGTCCTCATTGAAGAGGTTGGGGATACCCAAATTCTTGTGTCTCGAATGTCAGCCCAGAATTCCCAAACTCCCAGGGCCATAGTTCACCATATTCTACACCTCGGTTTGAAGAGAATGGAACAATGGAACAGGTATGGCTTGGGTACTGTCCCCACCCTGGAACAGCCCATATTTGGGGATATACTGGCTATAGATGAATCCAACTGTTACAGAGTGGGGCAGCACCCAAGGTATGGCATTTGTTCACGTTCCCTCCGAATATCCTTGCAGTCCTTGTAAGCAACCCCTTTGAACATTCCACCGGTAATGCCCGAGCCCATAACCCGAAATGCTATAACATTCCTAGGACTTCAAACACACTTCGACTTGGGAGTAATAAACGTTAAGCCTTCACAGGAACCTCCCTATAATTCGGGGATTAGGCTTTAGAGCTCTTCAAGCTGGACAAACCCAGATACACACTCTCCCCCAAAATTCCTCAGTTTTTTAGGACCCCAATGTACACGCACCAAAACCATGGAACATTCGTACATCCCAGTCCCTGATGCCTACTCCCTAAACACCTACCTCATACTTGAACGTTCATGGGTAGGTACAAATGGCGAAAATTCGTAAGACTTCACACAGATGTATCCACAAACCTCCAAATAGAAGCGCAGACCCCCCACCCATGAGCCCTAAATCCTAACCCCTAAAACCTAGATCCTGAACCCCAAGCCCTACACCCTAACAGGCAGTGTGAAGCCAGCTGACGGAGTGAGGGTTGTTTTCTCCCTGAAGAAGCTGAGCAAAGTTGAACTCCTTGAGCATGCGCGCCTTCAAGGGGCGCGGTCTTGGGGCTCGGGGATTGTGCTTGTAAATCTCGGGGGTTGTACTATGCACGAGAATATTGGGGAACACGAATTTCAAAAGGTGAGCTTTGTAGGGTCCAGGTAAGGTTTAGAGGCCCAGGGCTTGGGTTTAGGGATGGGGGTTCCAGAGCTTAGGGCGCAGGCTGTGCAACTTGAGGTTTAGGGGCTGGACATAGCGAATGTCAATCGCAGGCTGTAAGTGAGAGCACAACTTCCACCACAATATTATGTTGTTCGGTGCGCCGCTTCGGGATGCTAAGCCTCAAAAGGATCTCTTCTTCGGGGAACGGAAAAAGACGTGGGGATTGTGGGAAGGCAGTAGGCAAGCTGAGGGGCTGTAGGCTTCAAGGTTTACCATTTAGGGGTGTGAAACTTGCCTCAAGCAAATAGACTAGAGAAGCGGGCCAACCAATCCCCACGAGTTCAAATCTCGGTTAAGATGCGTATGGAGCGGTTGCGCTGCCGTACACCCGAACAGGCATTCATGGTTCTACAACCCAAACAGGCAACTACCTGAAGCACCAGATGTAGTTCCTTCATTTGAGTGCCCTGTTGCTTGAATCCTGCTGAGACCCCAAAGCCAAGACTCTATCAATAGCCCTCCCTCAGCCCTGAGCCCTTAATCCCACACAGTACTGAACTCCGCTCTGGGCACCGTGGAGACCAGATAGTCGTAGGCATCGCCGCGGAGACAAGCCATCGAGGGCCTCCGAAGTTGTCTTTAAGCGTCCAACAGGCTAGGGTTTATGGGTTAGGGTTCAGGGTGGTTAACCGCCAGGGTCCAAGGATAGGGCGGACCCACGCAAAGCACGGATGACTGTGAGAGTATCGACCTAATTAAGCTCCAGTATACAATGATCTTATAGTTTGAAATTCTCATACTGGAAATCGCTCTGTGGGTTCTAGGGGGAGTTGTGATAACTATATGTATTGTTGACCCTTAGGCTAATTTTTCGGTTTGTGGGCTTGTCTTGTAAGAGCCAGATACGTTGTGTTTTAGGGATCTAGGGCGGTTTCATGCGCGGCTTACTCTTGGAAAGGATATCAAAACTAAGAGGCCTAAGGTGGGGGGCTTATGCAAGTCTATGCTTACGGGCTTAAGACCTAAGGGGTTAGATTTTCAGGTTTGGGCGTGCGAATTGGGTCAGGATGCAGGGCTTTGGGTTTTGCGCGCAGAGTGTTGGGGGTCAGGCAGCACATGGAGGCTTTGGGGCTTAGGGTTGAGGATGTAGAATTGATTGGATTTGTTGGTAGTGCGTCTCTGTGGTTTAGGTGGTTTGGAGTTTATGTTCCGGATTTGGGGTTCTATACCCCCCTCGGAAGGTAACAACAATGCCAGATTTTTTGGATTTCCTTCCAGGAAATCACTAAGCAAAAGAGCAAAACAAAGGATTACGCAAGAATGATCATGGCTTGAAGCTGGATCTATAGGATGTAGGATTGATGGGGTTTGGGGGGTTGTGCCTCCACTTTAAGTGGAGGACTGCCCACGTAAGTCTTACGTGGGCAGTCCCCCAAACCTTAGATCCTAAGTGCCTGAACCAGAGGTTGTTTAGCCTAGGGTTTAGGAACCCAACCAGCCATACACAAGACAGTTGTTCCCAACCAACCACTTGTGTAGATTGTTCACCTCTGGTTAGCATTCCTTGGACTGGATCCTCATCGTGTTCCCTATATAGTTCTCAATACTGTGATAGTTTCCATGTTATGTTCCGGTCCTTCTTCCTGCTAACCAGAGGCAAGCAAACACCCTAACACCGAAACCCGACTAACCCGCGATGAACTCCCAAGTTCCATGGTTTCATGTGTTTGTCCTTTTCAGGGGTAATGTTTCAATATAACCGTGTAAAACTCTCAAGCCTAAACCCTAAACCCCATCCTCTAAGGGATTTTTGTAGACGAGGGTCGTCACCCAAGAAATGATTGCGTTCACCATGACAATTTCTGGTTGTTTGGATGCGTCTCTAAACCTCACAATCCCTTAACCCTAGTCCCTCAACCCTATAATTCCTAAACCCTAAACCCCTAAACCATAGGGAATTCAAATTGGGATCTACCTAATGAACCTAAGATGAAACACCCGAACTATCCAGAAGAGCTGAGGGGCAAATAGGCATCCAGGTTTGAGATCGCCTTGGATCTGGATTTTGGTTTTGGGCTGCGCAGTCCCAGTTAAAAGGATTGATCGCGGCTATGAGAGGTTTATAATGTGAATATGTATATGTACATACATAGGGATATACCAGGATGTTTAAAAAATGATAAACAAATATGTTATGTAAGTTTTAAGGTCTTGGGTTTAGGGGTGTGCGGTCTGGGGCCTAGGAATGAAGACTTTAGGGCCCATGCCTTAGGGATTTGGGGCTTACCTTTTCGAGTTTCGGAAACCAGGATGTAGAGTTCCAGCGGAAATCTTGCGCGGATAGCTCCAAGCCACACCTTCCAGAATGAACGGTCCTGGACTCTGACCCTTCTGGCGAGATCAGAATTCAGAGGCAGTACACCCGAAGCCTGCGCACCGGTACGAGGGAAAATGGCTTTAACTTCAGCATTAAGAGCTCCTGAATCCTTCTAAGAATACGATCAACAGGGAAGATGTATCCCGGGCTCAGGGTTCTGAAGCTGCTTGATTACTTTCAAGGGTACCCGATAACCCTAGACCCTAAATATCTCTGTATATTATACACATGAACATGTAGCATATTCAAACCCCTGAAAACTTCCAAGCGGCGTAGTTCAGCACCTGCTCCGGCGTCCGGCGCTCGGACGGTGGGCAAAGCTTTGAGAAGTCCTCGCAAAGGAGAATCCGCGACTGTGCGGCTCTTAGTCGTAAGTTGGTTTAGGATTTAGGGTGTGAGGTTGGAGGCCTTAGAGCCGATTATAAATAGCTCCCACAGTGGGCTACTGGGAGCCATAGTGCAACCTTATCATAGTTTTTCTACAGTCACATGCACATCTGAAGTTGATGTCTGCAAGATTCAGGGGACCTCCTTCAAAAAACACACACTCACGAAACTCTAGACGCCTCTGTTGCTTCATCAGCTGCAGTGGGTGGGGAAGTTAACATCCAAGGGCCTGAAGTGTGGAGTTAAGGTTGCAGGCTTTCCAACTGAGTTGCTTTAGAGCCTGGGTTTTGGGGTGTCGAGTCGGCTACGTCATCCTATTTCTGCCACCTACATATTCCTTCTGCCACAGTGATGACCAACAAATGCATAGCATGTTGGCGCGCCTCCAACAACTTGAGCCATTGACAAAAGCATGTCCTCACTATCATTGTGGAAATTCAAACCATCACCGCGGCTGCCGCCACAGCCGCCGCCACCATTGCTGCCGCCACCGCCAACGCCGCCCCCACAACCACCGCCCCCCCCGGCCGCCCCACCACCGCCGCCAAACTCAAATCCCTATGTCACCCTGGTGCACTGTAGGTCACCCCATACCCTGAAGAGCTATAGGGTGGCCTAAACAGGACAGACGCCCCAATCTCCCAAACATGAACCGTAATCCCGACATTGCTGCACTTCCCCCAAACCCTATACCCTAGAACCCTAAGCTTCAAAACAAAAAACTCTAAACCCTGAAATCCTAACCCTCACCAAGAAGTCTCGGGGTCCTCGCTCTTGCTGAGCCCTCTCAGCGCAAGGATCACCAAGACACAGGTGAGCTGGTCGTTTGTCATCCTCCACGTGAAGCTGTCAGGTTGGGGTTTAAGGTTTGGGGCTTCAGGATCTTAGGTACAAGTGCTTACGGCTTAGGGTGCGGGAGGACTCCAAGGCATATGCAGGGATTACGCAGGGATTGTGCAGATCTCTTTTGCCAGAGGCTTTGGCACAAACTGGAAAGATGCGGACTGCTCTTACATGCTGTGGTAGCGAGCCCGGTCGCCTGCATGCAAGTCAATCAGTACATCCAAAACATACACTAGGATCGGAATTCGATAACGGTTTTGGGCCATAAAAAGCTGTCGAGTGATGAAGAGGGGCAGGCCACTGCAATAGTGGGTCTGTTGGGCTCCATGGTTGCTACTGTATGGGGGGGGGGGGGGGNNGGGGGGACCCATGCACGGGCTCGCCGCAGAACCCACAACTCGATACTTAGCTTCAGCTTCAGCGATCAGTCGCCGAACAGAAACAGTCCCTGCTATGGCAAGTAATGGCATGTTATATCCACAAGTGGCTTTCTGGGGAACTATTAGAGTATGGGAGGCTAAACCCAAAGCAGGACATTTGCGGTTGCTATCTTGACATGCGCCGCTCGCTCGGCACTGCAGCGGTGGACAGGTTAGGGCGTTCCATGGCGTTATGTACACTATGGTTTGTGATGGAGGGCAGCATGCCCCAACACGACTCTGCGTTCATGTCTGGTTGTTCGCAGGCATGTTTGATAAGGAGGCAGCAATGAACTCATAGGGCGGTCCCAGCCCCATAAGCAGAGAATTCTAGAGCCCACACGCTCAAGGTTCATGGTTTGAGGTTTAGGGTTTCGTGTCCAACGTAATCCATTGTGGAGGCCTGCTTGCTTCCCTCTCATGCAGGGAGGCCATTAAAGTAGAACCACCTACCAACAGAGGCCGAGGGCCTAAACTCGAAACTGCCGCCCTCAAGCCCCAATCTGAAGATTTCCGCTCAATCAAGCCACTCAACCTGGTCCCTACCGTCAAAACCACCTCAAGCATACGTGACCACCAATATCATGTTGAGGTCTGTTTGAGGTAACCTACACTCTACATGATACTTCTTGAGGCTTCTACACTAAACCGTAGATGCTCCCTGTCCTTTTGATTCCGAGGAACTCCTGAATGGACCTTGCAAAGATGCATGCTGATCAATGATGGTTCAAGATGGGATTAGAGTTTCGGCGTTAAGGTTTAGGGTTTAGGGTCTAAGGTAAGTTCCACAGGCTCATATGGGGGTTTACCGAAATTGTGGGGGCCTTTTGGGGCCCTGGGGCTGAACAATTTCTAGGGCTACTGCAAGCAGGTTCATCTGGGGGCTCTCAAGAAGGAGGCCCTACTGCGGATTCTGTCTAGATGGGTCGATCTGCAAACCCTAAACACTAAGTCGACATGTCACCCCTGTAGTTGATCGACGTCCCGATGATGATGAAAAGCACTGGCGCTTTGGGATCTTGATAATCAGATTAAGGTTTAGGGGCTAAGGTGCGTGAACTGAAGTCATTCCGCCTTTCCACTGAATCCCAATCCTTCAGTCCCAACCCATAAATGTCTCTACAAACCTGCTTTGATTGAAGGGAGGGACTTGAGAGTAAGCGTACACATCTATAACACTTCTAAGCCCCTAAACCCTAAGCCCTTAACACTAAGCTCAGAGCGCAGCGCAACGCAGCGCCCGGAACCCTAAACCCAAAGCCTTCCACCCCTGAACTCCCAACATTAACCTGGGGACTCAAAATCTGCAAAAAAGCCTGCTCTGTGTCCTTACACCCACATCATCACACCTATTTCGGGCTGTTTGGAGTATAAACCCTCAATCATAATCTTTTTACGCTGAACCCTAAGCCCGAAAGCCCTCAACCCCAAATCCTTCAACCCGATTCCCTAAACCTGCTCTAAACCCTAAACCCCAAACCCTAAATCCCTAAACCCTAAACCCAAAATTCTAAATCCCTAAAGCCTAAACCCAGCGAACAGCCTTATCCTCCAAATCCTAGATCCAAGGAGCCGGAAAGTCCGTTCGAAGAGGCGTGCTGCCGGCTTGTTCTGGCTGGCAACCATGCTTTCGTAGTCATCCTGAAACGCTCCCTTCTTGGGGGAATTTACGTACTGGGGGTTTTAGTAGGGAATAAGGGAAGATACTATAAAGGGATTATGCTCTCTGATTCCCTAATAAACACCCACAAGTTCAGGGCCTATGCGTTAGGGTTGTATTGGATTTGGGGTTTTAAAGCTCTTCATTTAAAGGGGTCCACGGGAGAATCTAAAGAGGGTTCAGGGGTGTAGGGAGTCTACTAGTCACTGCAAGAGCAATCACGCGAGTAAACCCTAAACCCTGAATACTTTGAAATCCGATGTTGTACTTCATTGGGGAAATGGTCGCAGCCCTGGACTAGGATCCTGCTCTAGCCCTGAAGATTACCCCCCCAAGCAAACATGAAACCCCGTAAAGCCTCCTTGCAATGGGCAGTAGTCTTGAGAGGCACTTTTTAAGGTTCCGCATTAGTTTGGGCTTGCTTCCCACAACGACTAGAACTACACGAAGGCTAAAATTGGGATCAACCGCTTGGCGTTACTGTACCTAGCAAGCCCAAAGGGTTAATGCAGTGCAGCAAGCAACTACCTTAAACCCGTACTCTTTTGGTCTGACACATAATGCCAGGGCTTGCCTTGAGGATCCAGACTGCGCTCAGCATGGACAGCATTGCGCGATCCGCCTTCCAACTCTACTGTATTCCCAGCAGGATCGTTAGGTTATCTGGACCGCAGAAAATTGGTTGACCTTCTGTGGACGAAGGAAGCCTTGCACCGCGTCATGCACTCCGTACCCCAACAAAAACACTACTTCAGGGTATGACCTAAAAGTCCTGGGCTCCAAACATGAGCCCCAAACCTATGGTCTGTTTGAGGTACCCATACCAGACATTACTGCAAGAAATCTAGGGCTATAATGACGCTGTCTAGGCTCTTATAACATTCAAGCAGTGGAACCCTCCAAGAAGCCATGCCTGGCATCAAAGATCCCTTCGGCAGCCCAAAGCTCTATAGTTAGCTAATGTTACTTGCGTTGTGCTACTGCTCCTGGTAGCTATGATATTACAAGGGTTCTGCAAGTCCTGCATGCTTAGTAGTCAGGGAATGGGCTCTTTGGTGGTATTGTAGAGGTTCTTGTTCGGATTGCGCAGGGATAGTCACGGAGTGGAGTTGGGAAATCATTTTGGGGATTGTGCAAGGGCATGAGCGTCATTTTTGCAAGACAGCCCCAAACCCTAGACGTTCCTTACCCCAAACACTAAGCCCCGCGAACCCTAAATAGTGGTTTCCAGCTTCTTTTCCATTATCCCTATATAACCTTGTCTAACTCAACCGTTTAAACCATGTAAAGAGACAAAGAATCCCCAAGCACATAGTATCATGCTGTCAGTAGGCTTGTTTGCTGTTTTCTGGGTTGACTTGTGGAAGCCTGCAAATTGAAGTCACCTAAGGTTTAGAAGGTTTTGCGTGCAAACTTGTTTTGCGAAGCCTCATCATCGAATTGAAGCTGCGAGTAGATCCCACCTGAAGCGTGATTTGTCTGAATCTCTGATTTTGTCAAACATTGGCATTTCAACTATACTGCCAAACTACAGCCGCTACTACTATTGCCCACGCAACCGCCGCTAGTGGCCGCTAGCGTGAAACTCTCCATGGAAAATGTTCAAAGCATTGCTCATTGACGGACACCCTTCACTAGACCTTGTTTCCGTTTGTGTTAATCCCCAGGGGTATTGCAACTATGAGAAACTACCCATACACACTTGATGTGAAACATGTGGAGCCAAGGAAACTCCTGCCAAGGAGAGAACAGTTAGGGTTGACAGATTGAGACTTAGGGTTTGTCTTCAGACCTCCCGTACTTCAGGAGAAAAGTGGTCCACTTTTCGGATTAAGCATTTTACGTAACGTACACGGAACCTCGGACTCCACCAAAGAGGTGTGCTGTGGGAAATGCGATGAAACGCTTGAAGTCTTCAGCACTTGACATCTCCACTGCGATGGGGTGCATAGGAACCCTAGTATGCGGGTGATGAGGAGATTGTGGGGTTCCACCTTTACTGAGGGCTATGAAGCCAGCATCTTGAGAAAAGCTCAACACACCCATGATCAAACACATTCTGCCCCTGATACAGTGGTTATACTTTTACAACCATCCTGCAGAAACCCAAGTTCGGTATACCGTGAGAATGATGCTAGCTAAGCAGACTAGTGCAACGCAGATGTCTGAAGATTTGCTGTTTATATGGTGTTAGATATGTTGGAGCTGCAACAGGAGGACATACTGTGGGGTTGAGGAGTGTATAATACTCTGGGAGAGAGTGGCGATCACAGAAGAAAACAATACTTTACTTCTGCTCTGTCGTTGTAGCGAGAAATAGCACATAAACTAGAAAGCAAATGGTGATGGGTCGTGGCAAACAGAAGGGCTGGTGGCGAGGGCGGAGGACCTCTGGCTGGCAACCATCGTCCCGGGTATGGTGACTAAGCGTATGCAAGCTAGGATGGTATTGCTCCATCTATGGGTCCAAGTACGTTTGAGAATGTGGGCGAGTTTCGTGGACGAGCGCAGCAGCGACCTATAGTAGCATCTCCTCAAAAGCTGCATTACCGCACATGCTGCCCATGAAGCCGTGGTAGTTTCCATGAAGAGGGATCCCAGTATGGACTCGTTCTAGGCACCATCAAGAAAGTACCCCATTTTTGGGCAACCCTGCCATCCAGGAAGGAAGTGATGGCTAGGGCAATTCCAGGAAGTGGAATGCCTCGTATAATCCTGAGATACCCTATACCACAGATATGTATCCCATCCCACGCCTAGATGCCCTTTATCTCCCCTTCCCCTGCAGACACGTTGGATAAAGCGTGCAAGAGTCTGTCCCGAAGCTCCGGGAAGTGTTCTTTGATGGCTTCAGTGATCTCGTCGTTCGACAAGTCCTCGCAGACAGTGCGGCATTAAGGGGATTGCATGGGCCACCCCAGACAAATAAGAACCTATGCCATACGACCCCTGCAGGGTCCCAATTTTAGAGGTTGGGCTTGCCCAAATCCTCTTGTCACTCACCATGCCATGCCCCCTTTATGGCGTCATTTTTCGCGTAATTGTGCATCGTCTCTTCCACCTGAATCTGCATTAATTAGTGCGAAGGATCATGTCAGGCTGCGCGTGGAGCAAAGCAGTCGACCCACTAGAGTTAAAACAATCAAGGTTCCAGGGTTGTGACCGCAAGGTCAAACCCCTGAACATTTCCAAAATAGACCAATGTCATCTCGTTCTGAAAATGTACTACAGTACAATGCTTAGTACCCAAGGCATAAGGTACTTAGGCTCATGCTGGGCTTTTGCTATCCACAGGCTGCAGCCTTAGAAGCTGTACCCTCTACCAAACATGTAGGCGGACGTATGATTTTCCGTTTGAAGCTGTAGTCTTTCAAGGCACTTCTTCGGCTTCCATGTTAGTTTGGTGACGGTATACTTCTCTAGCTTCCCTGGAAGCGTGACAAAACGCTAGTTTTAGCCAGAAACACGCTCACAATCTCTCTACTTTCAGCCCGGGGAATGCAGCGTACGGATTCTGGCCCAACGCGTCCTACACCAGCTTGGCTACTCCCAGAGAATTCCGGAGACCTCTTGATAACAAGTATTCCTGATATAGCTTCCAAATGTGGCAGTGGGAAAACCTAGTTGCTCCGTTCCCTTGCACCTAACAATCCGTCTAAGTGCTGTATAATATACTTAAAGAAGATAAAGCTTAGCCTCCAAAACTACTAGGTTTGCAACAAGAGTCCACAGTTTGGTTTCTGGCTGGTTGGCCATCTAAGCAAATCCGGAGCCCTACGCCCCAAATCCTAAGCCCTAATTTCACCCTCTAATCCCAACAGACCCAGCCCATAAACCCCAAGCCCTTCGCTCACGCCCTAAAGTAGAGACGCTGAACCCTGAAGACCCTGAACCCTAAAACCCTAAACCCTGTTCATGTCCTGAAGCCCCAAAGTCTAAACCCTGAACCACTAATCTCTGAACTCAAGCCGCGTGGATTCCTATACGCCTCTGTACAATTCTAGCTGCCATTTAACCATTTTCTTCTGCATGTGAGTCTCCATAAACCCTGACCCTTAAGCCCACATGCCCCTATATAAGCCAATATGGTAGTGGTTGCTCACAAAATGAGGTAGGTCCCCTTTTTGGTTGGAATCTCCCAGTTTGTAAGGCCTGGATTTCAGGGCTTAGGGCTACGGTTTAGGGTGGAGGGTAGGAGCGGTATGGTGGTTGTTCTAAATAGTTTTTACAGAGGATGGACTGTTGGAAAAATGCGCCCCTCAAACCTAAACTTAAACCTGACAAACCTAAACCTAAACCCTTGAATCTAAATCCTAAACCTTACAAACCTAAACCTAAACCCTCAAATCCTAAAAGCCTAGACCCTAAAGCCCTAAACCACACACCTATAAACTTTAACTCTAACATCCTAAAACCCTATTACAAGGCAGACCGAGCCAGCCTTGGTGACCAGGCTTGACACGACGCCACTGAAGTCTAACTCCTGGTAGGCAGATAGGCAGGGAGAGTTGGGATTATATCATGTCTGTATGTCTGTATGTCTGTATGTATGTATGTATGTATGTAGGGCTGTATAAAATACAGGGTTGTTGCTCTAAACCCTCATACCCTAAGACTACCCAATTCTCCCAGAGTTTCGGGGCTTCAGGAGCAATTAACCCGAAACCCTGAAGAGTATAGGGTTTAGTACC
Organism: Symbiodinium pilosum; assembly: GCA_905231905.1. Classification (NCBI taxonomy): domain Eukaryota; class Dinophyceae; order Suessiales; family Symbiodiniaceae; genus Symbiodinium; species Symbiodinium pilosum. The sequence goes on from CAJNIZ010019347.1 coordinate 54,469, forward strand.
TACCAATACAGGAGAACCACATGGAAAATGAAGTGGCCACTAGCCTTTATGTAGGGGTCATACACATGGACTCTCCTATGAAGGGGCAAGTCCATTGCTAATAACATTGTGATGTCTGGCTGAGGTACATGTAGCGTCCGTACCTAGTTATAGAAGGAACCGGGGACCTTCATTATTTAGGTGTCTTTATAAACTCTAAACCCTAAACACCTACGCCCTTAACCCTATATAACCTTATATAACCCTATCTCAGTCTATGTAATCCTATGTGAACCTATATAACTTATAGAAGCAGTATGAGCGGATATAACCCTAGTATGATCCCAGCCCTCCCCGCAGGCCTCGCTGCTCTTGAACTGATTCATGCGCCCTGTTCCCGGCTCGAGCAGGTCGGACAGCTGGGTGTGCTGCACGGCAATGTCCTGGGGCTTAGAACTTAGTTCGTCTTAGTTAAACGTCTTAGGAGTTAGGGTTGGAGGATCTAGGGCTTTGAACTTAGGTTAAAGTCTAGAATTAGAAGATTTAGGGGGTGGGGGGAATTTGGGCCTTACGTTCTGTTAGTCGAGGATCTCAGGATTTAGGGTTTTGAGGATTCAGGGCTTAGGTTGTCCTGTTTTAGGGTCTTAGGCGTTCAGGGGTTCAGAGCTTCATGGTTTTGAGCTTTCCGCTTTCACCGAGAGCAAGAAGATCAAACAAACAGACATTCTAGGATCGTTTGCAGGCAGGTCTAAATAGTATAGGGATTGCAACAGGCTAAATAATATGGATATGAATGGGTGATCCAATGTTTGAATCCTCCACTCGAGTCTGTTCTTACACCTGGGTCTGGAATATGTGCACGGCCCCCGCGAAGATGTGGGCCATATGGGTTCGGGGTTCTGGACTTAGGGTGAATGATTGTTGGTTTAGGATCGTGTTAGGAGTGAAGCACCAGATCTAGCACAAGGTATGCCATAGAGGACTACATTTCATAACGAGGACAAATACTTCTACAGCCACTTCCAACTACTCTTGGCATCCATTCCCTCTTGAACTCTTACTTCCTTGGAACCCTGCTAGAAACTATAATCTCAGCCACATGTTACATTCACCTTACAACGACTTTGAGCAACTTCCAGCTTCGAGTACCACCAGTGACTGCCCTGTAGCCTAAACCAAAAAAATGCAAATCCTACCGAGTTGTCATACAAGTAACGAGAAGCGAAGGGACCTTAAACAAGCTAAACATTAGATTCAAAACCAAAAGCTTCAAACCCTGAACCTAAACTTCAAAACCCAAACCTTGAACGCCGAACCCTAAATCACAGTAAACCCACACCCATATGCCTTATACCCCGCATCCAAAACCTTAGGCTCTAAAATCGTATACCTCAAACAAGGCAGTCCCCTCTCCCTAGCTTGGGAACCCCCCACCCCTAATACTGAATATTCTCAAACTCTAAAACCCAAACTCCAAAACCCTACACCCTAAACTCCAGAAGCCTAAATCACAGTAAAGGCAGGCGAGGGGCTGAGATGTGTGGGTCGAGAATTTCCCATCCCAAGCTCTCCATCCGCTGCTTTGCCTTGGGTATTTGTGGTCTGGGGTTTGGGTTTAAGGAGTTTCGGGGGTCTAGGGCTTGTAGGGCTTTTAGGGTTAAGGGTTTGACGTTTATAGGGTTGAGGATATCAAGTGTAGGGTTGGGGGGTTGGGACTTCGCTGTGGTTATCAAGAGCATGGTCCACTTTGTGGCTCCCAGTTACTGGCCAGAATAGTAGCATTGTTTTGCAACCTCCCGTGTAGGGTTTAGGGGCTTGGGGTTTACGGTTTTAGGGTTTCGGATTTGTAGGAGTTAGGGATTGAGGGTCGAGGGCTTGGGCATCGGGTGCACTGTCTCTGTTCTCCGATTTTCTTCAATGCTGACAAAGCGCTTGGTATCACTGCATCGTCATGTATAACAATCAAACTCGGTGTCACTTCATATTTTAGTAGGACTGACAAATACTTGAAACAATGACCCAGACTAATTCTGTAGGACATCGCGGGAAGTTGTAGTAAGTTTGGCTTTGGGGCCTCAGGGATTTGTCCTTTGTAGGTACTATGACGCCGCGAGCAGGCTCTCATGACTCCTACCCCAAACCTAGAGGCTGCCTCAAAAGGCTGAATCTGTGAATCCCAGGAAACTTAAGGCGGAACCCTGGGTACCTCTACCCCCCCCAAAAAAGGACCACGTCAGTCATAAGGTCATTTGATGTTCATACAGATTATATACCTCTCCCCTCCACGCTGAATTCTCCCTGCTAGCCCCTATGCACTCGGGGCCACATGTTTCATGTTAGCGTGTAGCGGGGAGTTCAATATCTGGGGGAACTGACCACACCCTTAGAATTGGAAGTGCCGCCCCCAGCGCCCTTAATAATCACGACCCCGCAACCATCATCTGACTCTTAAAAGGTCCTTCACATCTCGTTATACGGCTTGGGGATACCAAACAGCTGTCATGAACATTCAGGGTTCGCGCTCGCAAACCCTAAGCCCTTCAATGCTAAACGCTAAAACCCTCCAAGCAAAATTTCGAAACCCGAAAACCCTAAGCCACACCCTCTGACTACTGGTGGTTCTCTGACCCCTTGACTCCTGTACCCTGAAGGTATTTCATCTGGAGCACATACAGATTCAGCAGCCTTGTGGCATATTCGTGCACGGCTACCTTAGCCAAGTATTGTGAGGGACTGAGTGGTTGAACCGGTCCAGGGTTCAGGGTTTCGGGTTTGGAGTCGAAGGGTTAGGGCTTCATGTATTGTAGGGGCTGAAGAATTGCAACTGTTAGATCTCTTCAAAGGTGTAATAGGGGCTGTATCAGGATGGTTTCTACGGAGGGTTTATAGGGATTGTATTGCAGGGGCCTAAACGATTAACAGAGATTTCAGGGGATATTTCAGTATGGTGTAGGGTTTGGGGGTTTAGGGTAAGGGTTTGTGGTTTGCTTTAGGGCGTTTAGAATTTAGAGTTTGATGCTTTGGGCTTGTGCTGTTACGGGCAAACCAAATGAAAAAGAACATGGACGTTGAAATGGAAACTGGCTTACTGTAGAGGTGTATAATAAGGGTTGTACGATGCTGTAGGGGCCTAAAACATTAAACATGGGCCATTTGATGGCATGCCATACTGCTTCTAGATCAGCGTCATGAACAGATAACATTGATTATCAAGGCTTCTACGTTAAGTAAAAAGCAAGACAAATTTTCAGGTCTGACATCAACTAGCAGGGTTTGGGGCATAGAGCTGTGGCATAATTATTCCAGAAACGGAAGATCCCTCTCAACTGGTGGGCATTCCCCTGAACCCTACACCCAGAAGCCAGTGATCATGGAAGCCATGTGTTGAACACAAGGACCTCCAAACCACGGAAAATGTGAAACCCTGTATGTCAGGCTGTAAATCCTATCGCCCCCTCTTTTCCGCGCCCTAAGAATTCGAGGCTGTGTTATTTAGTTATTCTAAAAGGAATCCTAATTTTGACAACCGACCATGTAAAACCTAAACGCTGTTTTGAGCTCAGACGTTGCAGCGCATCTTAAAACAACAGGGCCCTTGCCGTGCATGACCTAGAACCAGGAAGGCATCATCAGGGGCTCATGCTTTGTAAAGGCAGTTGATGCCACGCCAACTAATGTTCCCCAGCAACAGACCTCCAAAAAAGAGCCCAGTACCCTGGTAACCACCCTGAATGAATCCCTTCCCAAATGCACGAATAATGCAGTTTCCGTGGATCGGACCTGCTAGAATGACTTCCACACGGCAAGCCCTACAAGCAGCCTCATGACTTCCTGAATTGTGTAAGGCATGTCGAGACCTACCTGCAGCCCCGAGACCTCTCAAACACTTCCTCATCCCTCCGCACGGTATGAGCGCTTCTCCCTGGACTTCTAAACCCACTCCAACATCCTCTCGCCTCTCCCGCAGGATCTAAGCACTCTGTGGTTAGGTGTTCGGTGTTACAACCATGGGCATCGTAATAGTGTCGTTGGCAAAGTATATGGTTATCGACCACTTGTACCCATTTTTTCTCAACGTTCATGCCCAAATTCCTAACAGCACCCCACTAGAGAAAGGGTGCTCTAGGCTGGGGGCGGTAATCCTCTTACCCAAAGCCTGAACCCTAAACCCCAAACCTTCACACGACACCGCAGACCTCAAAAGCTTCAAACCTGGAACCTTTGAAAGCCCTAATTCAACCTTAAATCTGAAAAGCGTCAAACCTTAGACAATAAACTTGAAGCCTTAAACCTTACGTAGGTATGACAAGCTGCCACAGCTGCTGGCGAGCCCTGCACTGCATTCACAAAGTCTGAAACTGGCGCAGTCAGAATTTTGGAATAGTTCCTGAGCTGCTCTGCTTGGAAGGTCATGCAACGCGCTTTGAAAAGGCTTGTAGGTAGACATCAGGTTTAGAGTCGAAGTATAGGGAGGTATAAGGTTTGGAGTCTAGGTATTGGGAGATACAGGCCTTCCGTTTTGGAGATTAGGTTCTGGAAATAAGCGTTTAGGGTTTGGAAGTTGATAGATCCTGGTGTGGGGATCTGATCTTACGCATATGAGTGCGGTAAGCCATACAAGGCCACATGGGAGGACCCATAAGCCTAAACCGCAGACAGAAGATTCCCTAAACCCTAAGCCCAAAACAATTGACGAGCTGACCCCCAAGCCTAGTGTTGAAGCTCAACATCCGCCCTTTGAACAACAACTAAGATAAACCTCCAACTGGCTAGGATACCCCAAGCACTTAGCGCCGGTTCAAAGTTCAGTGTTGAGGGTTCAGCGCTCGGGTTCAACTTTGGTTTCTGAGTTTCCACCTTGAGCTAGCTCAAAATGGTCGCTTGCAGGTTTCAGCGTGGCTTAGGCCCGAAATTCAAACCTGATGAAGTTGGAACGCACTATGGTCTCATGACAATGAGGATGATAAGCTTCAGCAAAATAATGCTGCAGATTGAGATGACCTCAACAGACCTTGGCAACATCACAGCCGTACGCTGTGACGCCAACGACTTGCACTGCTACAGCTCCTCATATAAACTACGTACGTCTCTTCGTGCCAGAATAGAAGCCATCTTTGCTGAAGGACCCCCTCGGCAACGTTTATCCCATATTCAAGTTTGAGATATTCATACGTTTGAGGCCTGCTTGCAAACAAGCGATGCGCCGTGCACTGCAAGCCTTGAACCGCTGACAACTGCCTAGGAACAGCAAATAAACCCCTCAGCGCGCGCAGACATTATCTGTAAACCTTCTGGACAGTCGAGACGGAAAGCAAAGGGGCCGAACGTTAGGATGATGATCCAGCAGGCCGCTAAAATGACGGAAGCATTCCCCGAGCCATCACAAAACTGAGTTTAAGCACGTTCAATCTAAACCGACGCTGTTGAGGCCCTTCTGGGCTCATTGCCCAACACCTCTTGGCAAAACCTTTAGCCGCATCAAGTTCGTTCAGATGGGAATTCCCTCAGCTAGGGGGCCCCAAAATGGACCCTGACATGCCATAACTTTTAATGTGGGGGTCCCAAAGCCACCGAGCCTGTAAACCCTCTACCTTGCTATTGACTCTAGGGTTGAGACCATCTCTTGCAGCAAGAACCAGGAATTCACAATTATTTATTTTTACAATATTTTTATGGTTTGTTTACACTTTGGATTTATGTTTTTGTTTATGGTTGTGATTTCTCTTGCATGTTTCATTTATGGATTTTTTTTTAAATGAATTTTTAGTTTTTTTTAATAGTTTCATCGATTTTCCATGATTTTGAAAGCTTCCGGAGCCGAAATCCACGAAAGTCATTGAAAAAC
>CAJNIZ010019347.1:60392-88721 GCA_905231905.1 Symbiodinium pilosum
TAGTGCGACGTGTTCTGTAAATAATCCCTGTATGAACCCTATATAACCCCATAAAACCCTTTATAACCCCATATAACCCCATAATGACCCCGTTATAACCCCACCATAACCCCTGTATAACCCCTATATAACCCCATGATATCCATATAATGTCCACCCCAAGACTCCAAGGACCATCCTAGGCTTGATCGGGGACCTATTCCAAGAGCTCTACATATTTAGACCGCCCCAAATATTGGGGTTGTCATGGGTTATATGGGGGGTTATATAGAGGTTATATAAGGGGTATATAGGGGTCACATAGGGATAGTGTAAAAGAATGGAACTACTTTTTAGGGTTTTAGATTTTTGGGTTAAGGGTTGTAATTCTACTTACTGTTGAGGTTCATGTAGGGTAGATCCTAGATCCCAAGTTCTCAACCTCACATCTGTTGATCTTAAACCTGAGGCCCGAAGCGTCAAACCTCATGTAAAAGTCCTCAGAATGGTATCTCCCAGCAGCTCCCAAATGCTTGAGAACACTATACCTCGAACCCTAGAACTCCGAACCCTTAAACCTCCAAACCCGTGACAACACCTAGACGCCTTTAAAAAGGACCAATGTACCAACAAATCTTATACACACCCTTTTTCTATAGGTGCATTGGTTACGTTAAACCCAGTGATATACATCTGCATGTGCAACCATAGAACTGAACGTCTTTTGGGCCTAAGGTAGACTAGCCCTAAACCCTAAACCCTAGACTTCGCGGCCCAGCTTCCTTCTATGGCGGCCTGGATGCCGTCGTAGGTGCTGCTTAGAGCCTGCGATTGAGGGTTCAGGGGTTTAGGGTTCAAGGTTCGGGGGTTGTAGGGTGTTACAGGACTATAGCGTTTGGGGTCAGGGGATTTGGTTTAGGTTTAAGGATCCAGGGCTCAGGAGTCAGGGTTCAAGGGTTTAGGGTTTGAACGTGGCAGAGGGCTTCGAGAGTTGAATATCCTGAAGCCGCCAGGGATGCATGGGGATTACTCGCAGATTATTGGGCAGTCCAGGGACATGGGGTTCTTCTTGGGCATATGGTTTATGGAGGTCCCAAAACTATTGTATTTCTCGATAATTAGGGTACATAAAGTCGTGCACCGTTTCCTCCATTAAGCCCAAAGTCTAAATCCTGAGCCCAGAATTCTTGAGACTATTCTTGTTAATGGCAGCAGCCTTGGAGCACCTCAGCCCTGTGGCTCTCCATGTCCACAGCTGCTAACCTACTTTTAATGATTATATGGCTCAGTCTCAGTGACAAGTTGCACCAGTTCTGCGAGTATGGACATGGAATAGGGTGTATAGGTTGAGGCTAGGTTAACAGGTATAAGCAGATGACAGGTAACCCGTCACGATGAACCCTCCCCTCCAAACCCTGAGGTCTGAAACCCACAGCAAGGTTCCAGATCCTGAAGTGCTGAACCCTAAAGCCTGAAATCCTAAAACAAGGTTCCAGCCTCCAGGGAATTCGCGAACTCCTTCTGCAGCCGTTGCAGCTCGGAGACACATTGATTCGCCGCGGCCATGATCACAGCCGATCCGCGTAGGGTATCTGGAAAAAGCCCCGGGATAGAGAGGCCACTGAATCATTCTGATTTCCTATAGTGCTGTAATTAGCTTGGCTACATGCTTACTGCGCCTCAGTTTGCCCTCGGCCACAAACGCTCAACACTCAACTTGGCTGCTGAACTCCTAGTTGAAAAAAGGGGTTGGGCCGCTAGCTAAGCTTGACAAAGACTAGCCTGCTGCGCCTACGCGACCAATGAATCTTACCTAATTTTGTCTTCCAGCGCACTGCTATGAGACTTGAGCCTGGAACATTGATGCCTTGCACGATAGAACTGGACATGATCGGCCAAGGCAGGTGTTAACCTGTATATCCCGCAGATACGACAGTCCTGGCTAACCATCCAGAGCACACATATGGCAGATATATACATATATATATATATATACATATATGTATATATACATGTATACCTATGTACATACACATACATGTATCCCTTTTGAATATACACACATACACATACACATATACAGACGCAAACAAATACACTTGCGCAAACGAATACGAACACCCATACAAGTACGTACGTACATATATGCATGCATACCATACTCTACTATACCATACCATACCATACCATAACATACCATACCATACCATACCATAACATACCATACCATACCATAACATGCATGCAGACATACATACATACATACATACATACGTACATACATACATACATACATACATACATACAAACATAAGTGTCTGTCTATGTATATACATATACATACACACAATGGTGTATGCTTGCGTGTATATGAATTTTTGTATCTTAATATACGCATACACACACATATACATATATAGATATGTACATAATGCAAATTCTCCAATTCCTGGGACTCATCATGCTTGAGTGATCCTGCTGTTGATGGACAAATTCATGCACGACCCCTGTATACCCGTATGGTTGTATACTATACCTAGGGTCCTGCCTGATTTTTGTTCATCAACCGTAGGTCGTGCAAGATTTCCTCGTTCAACAGGAGGATCCAGGCAAAGCATGCACCCATTAAGGAATTAGGCGCCGAGAATTTAGCATGTGGGTAAATTCATCGTATGCGGGTGTTTCTGGAAATTAGGGATCCTTTTTTTGGTCGTCCTATAATTAGGACTACATATTGCGGTCAGTTTGTGGGCCGACTATTTATGGAAACTACCACGCAAGGCTGGGAAAACTACCCTTCAAAAACCCACCATCATGGCATTCAGGGGACTGTTACTGCGTGCTGGCGAGACCTAAGAAATAGAGACGTGAAAGCTTCACGAACCAAAAACTGTAGAATTGTTAGTGCGACCAGTGGGACCTCGCATAACCGCCTGATAATCCCTGTATATCGCTAAGGTCCAAGGGCGCCATTCAATGAAACTCCCATGTCTAGGATCGCGCCTGTTTGATACTGTTAATGATGATGTTTTGACGCCGTTTAGTATTCAGGCCTCCTGGTGTTGATGCTACAAACCCAACATGACCGGCATAGTGAGCTAAAATACCATAACTCTCCTGGGTATCAGGTATGTAGCTTCATGCAGGCATGTTGGTATCAGCCGTGGTTCTGGGATTCAGGATCTACAGGTCTTGGAAATTACAGCTTGAGGGTGTTGAGCCAGTTCTGGGTAACTTGAAAAGAATTTCTGGCTTCGACAAAAGAACTTCTTAAAGATCAGGTTCCTAATTAGTTACTTCGGATGGGGTGGGAGCAACCATGGTGCATCCGTTTCTTTGGTTGGCCAGGTAGGGCTGACAGTTTGTATTTGTGGTCACCACAAAAGGACACCAGAGGTATATACATGAACTCGCACAGAATGCACAGAATGGGATCTCTTAACTTCAAAGCCCTGCCAAACAAAAAAAATCAATGTATGCTATAGAACACCAGTATGACATCCTGAAACTGGGGTCCAGAATTCAAATAAAAAGGGCTGCTCCGCAATTGCAAAGCCTCAGCCTTGTAACAACTGGGGGTTTGATGGTTTCTAAGGGTTCAGGCTTTGTGTGGTGCGGTTGAAGTGCTGAAGATTGGGTTCTAAACCTGATTCCTAAGCGATGCTCATCGCAACTGTCCCATTCCTGAGGGCTAGACGTGAACAAGCTCTAACCGAAGTCTTGAACCCAAGCTATGATGGACAAACCCCAAATCCTAAATCTGATGAGCCTGACTTACCCCAAATCCTGAACACTAACTTCCTGGCAATTGAGGGGGGCGGTGTGGAAGTGAATGTGTGAAAGGAACTTTTGGGGGGAATTGGTACACTACCGGAGTCCGCTCCCCACTCTCCGTGAAGCACCAATAAGTTAGTACAGAACCACAGGAGCCAGAGCTGGGGGGGCTACGCACCTGAGGGCGAGTAATCTTCAATACCAGGCACAACGGGTGCAGCTTCCTCCTGAGGTCGGAGTCTTACTCTCTGGAAGGAGCTTGTCATGGCCATTCTCTCAGTAAATCGCCAATGTTCCCACGCAGCTTTCAAAAACTCAACAAAAACCATAATCTGACCCCACCTGAAAAGGGTGGATCTCCAAAGGGGCATCCAACGGGAAATCCCATAATGAGGACTATAGCATATTCCTATATCCCCACGGGTTTATGGTGTTGGATACTTGGCTTAGGATTCATAAGGTTTCAGGTTTAGGGTTTCAGGTGGGGATTCACCAGATGACCAGACAGGAACTCTTGCAGCCTTGCATTCGGCTTATGTGGGGCGCTTCGGCGGAGACGAGCCGTGTATATGGGCCGTGTACGGCTATATATGGGACACACTAACCACCTAGCACAAAAGGGCTTTTTGAAACGTATTTCAATTTATTCAGATGCAAACAGTTCACCTGAGAATCAAAGAGAAACAACAACACATGCAGCGGCTTTGACTGCTGAGAGTACATAGAGAAGTTGTGGCACGCGCATTATACCACATCATGAGGGTATGCCTCAAATTTAAGGTACCCTAGGCGTTCGCAAGGGTGCTGAGGTTAGGGTTCACAAAGGGTATATGGGGCTATGAGGAGCTTGTTGGGGATCCCCACTAGGCATTCTATAGGGAGAATGCTGAGAAACACCGAACTGGTATGACACATTTATGGAAAACCACCCACCTGCAAAGCACCAAGCTCTTGTCGGCATCTCCATAAAGCAAATCAAGCCAGATTGCTGTTGTTTTGGGGTTTAGGTCGCTTTGCAGCATTCAGTATGCCATCATTATGGCTTTGAGATTCTTATGTCTTCTGTCCTGTTCTGAGATGAGTCATGCTTTTGGTAGCTCTATTCTTCTGTTGCATGTACGAAAACTTACAGGAAATATGATAAGACCAATCGTGCAGTATGTTGAAGGCTGCGGTATCCCATCTGAAGTACTGCTCAAATGGAACACTTTCACTGCAAAGAAATGCGTACAATCCTAACAAGTCTCGTAAATAGCCTGCCTCTGCCAGCCGTCATGATGTTCTGCCCAAGCCCACGGCATGCGGTTGCAATGACAGCTGTAGATACTTGGACCGTACAACTTTTGGGCGGAAAATGACCGTGATCCTCACCCGCAATCATCCACCCTCAAATCCTACAACCTTAACCCCTAAACTTATGTGACGATATGCGCAGTAAATATGGGAAATCGCCAAATACGTATTTTGTCAGTTTGTTGTTATTTTGGTATCATGTTCTTGTCGTTCGGGCGTGTCATGTTCTTGGTCTTTGTCGTTTGTGGTTGCCATTTGATTGCCATTTGTGTGTCTCTCGTCATATCCGAAACAACGGCAGGTTGCAACATGATTCCAAAAAGACAACAGATTCAGGAATGGCACCTGACAAAAAATGACAAGAAAATGACCAACGATGATAAGACCCAACGGCAATAATCAGCAAAATGACAACAGGCAATGACAAAAGAAAATGACAACTAAATCACAAACATATGAATAGGACCTTCCCAGTATCTACAGCAAGACATCATGTAACCCTGCACTCCTTGCCCTTGAAATCGCTGAGCTGGGTCAAGCTGTGAAGGCCCCAAGAATCATTCATGAATACGCGCGTGCATCAAACCACAAGGGAACTGACGAATGATCCTACATCGCCAACTAGGATTCCCGGAAGACTAAAGCTGGCTCCTCGCGGTCCAAACCGGCGTGCTTGCATGCCTTCTTGCCAATGCGCCCAAGGCGTCCTGCACGACAAACCCAATGAGAGGGGGCATGTTTTATGCAAAATGTTTGGAAAATCTCCTGGAACTGCATGACGAGGAAGTAAACTTCTAAGAGGGTCATCCCTGTTGCTGAGCACACTTCAGACGAATCTTGTACATTGGAAGGTTCTGCGGGTAGCTGGCTGGCCTCGCTGCTCATCTTGATTCAAATTAACGGGAAAGCTGGGGTTCCAGGTAGTGTCCTGGTCCTGGCTTGGACTTTCGGCTTTCCCGGCCGTAAACCAGGAAACACAGCAGGCAGCACAGACACATAACAGGTAAACTCCTAAAAACACAACTGCAGATAGAAGAACACCCAAATCACTGGACACAACAAAAACATATAGCACATCTCATCTTACGTGAAACTGAGGCAAAGAGGCAAGCGAACTCTAGGGAACTCCAGGGCCCTTAGGAATTTGTTAGCATTTCAAACACCAAAACATCCCTGTAACAGCCTTGAAACACAGGCTTCCACGTCCCTGATTCAAACCCATCCCAGAGTCTGCCGGGTGGCTGTTGTGCTGCCAGTGCAGAAATACTGAATGTGCCACGAACAAGTAGGGGCCCGTGAGGACCAAGGATTGCCCCCCCCCTCCCAACTAAATGCGAGTTTTCCGAAATCAAACATGTTTGATAGGGGCCTGCGCAGGAAGCGTTGCGTTTGTGAGTTTGATTGTAGAAGTTAATGGCTTCTAAAGAGTTCAGAAGGATTCTAGGCAAATGGAGTTTCCCTCGACAGCTTGTGCAAAGAGGCCCTCACAGATCGAATAAAACAGCAAAGCCCCCGACCCACAAACGCAACATGCTACGTTTGTCCAGAAATAGCACCCACCTGCATCCAACAGAGCTCAGGCAAGCTGCAAAAACAGAAAAACAAACACCTCCTATGCACATTGGAGCAGTTATCAAGTCTGGGACCAATTACACAAGGCTGAAGGCTTATGTGGCGAGGCTAGGAAGAGAGTAATGGCTATGCGAGACGTACACGGCGCAAGCTACCATCTGAAGATTTCTTGGAGTGGAAACATCCAGTGGCCAGCCAGTCATGGATGCGCTCAGGATTTCTTGAAGGAGTTTCGAGGAACTTACGTAGGAGCGTAAAACTCTTTACCAACATTATACACCAAAGGGTACAAGGAATCTACGACAAGACAACAATATCGGAAATTATTTAGGCAATCACATTATCACTTTGCCGGTTTGAAACAGATTTCCCACAACGTCTAGGTCTGTTTTTCGGTATCCGACACCACAGCTGTGCAAGGATTGTTTGACTACAAGATTGGTGGGTAATTACGCCTCTACATTGACCTTGCCGATTGACATCAGATGCCCTACACGTTCAATGTCTGTTTTTGCTACCCTACACCACAGTTATACAAGGCGTTGAGGACTACAATGCTGGTAGTTGTTTAGGCCGCTACATTAACCTTTGCCGGTTTGAACCAGATTCTCCACAATACCGATTCCTCCTGAGCCCTGTCTTCCGGCTCTTCATGCCCACATCTACTTTCTCAAAGAGACTTTGTTAGTATCTAGGTAGGAAACCTAACCCCTCCACGTCAACAAGACATGAAATCCTGAAGCTTTAAACCCTAAACCCCTCTGCCCTGACAAGCCCTAAGCTCACAACACTTAACCCACGGCCCTCAACCCCATAAAACCCCTAAAACAAGCCCTTGCCTCCTATCATAGGACCATGCAGGGCTATATATGGGTGAGATATACGGGGAGTATAATACGGGGTTAGTAGTGGAAGAGAAGATGCGAGCGGGTATGCTGTTCAGGGTTTACGATGTAGGGCTTGAAGCCAGGCTCAGTGTAAGTGTAACCGAAATTATCAAAAACTCTGCGGCAACGTGCGGAACTTATAACAGGGGTGTAAGCACAACTATAAATATCCCAGCCACATCTCCCTTAGTCCCTGTATATACACACACTGGAAGCAGAACCCCCTAAAGCCGAAGCTGAAAAACCAAAACTCTTAAGCAAGGATATGTGGACTCCGCCTTCGCGCTTCATGAAGGCCAGCTGCTTGAGGGCCCAGGCTCTGGCCTAACAAAAGCGCAGACCAGGGCGTTTGGGGTACCTCCTGGAGCTCCCTATAATAATTGGCATTGTAGCTCCTTGGGGTGTATATTGGGCTCCCCCCTGTTTACGGAAAGCATATTATGAAACACTAGTCTTACGTAATAGCTTGGTTTGTTGTGGGCTTGAGGATGCAGGATGTTGCAGTATAGGGGCTTTGGGAGTTGTAGCGTTTCGGGTTGGGTTGGGATCCAGGGTTTGGGGCTCTTGGGCTGTTGGCGACTGATTTTGGCTTAAGCTTTAAGGCTTAGAGTCGAGGCTTTGGATGTTTAGAGTTGGGCTTAAGCCTATGGAGTTGTGGTTTCTGTTTTTAGGAAATAGTAATGCTTGGATTCAGGGTTTAGGAATGTTCGGGATTGAAAGTTCGCTGAAACCTTTCGGGATGCTGAATGCAGCCCAGAATACGGCATCAGGACGCCAACTGACACAAGCTCAACAAACCCTCAAATCTACATCTTCACCCTGCCTGACGCCTAAACCCTCCCTAAATTTTAAAGCCCAAAGCCTCAAACCTCAACCCTCTAAAGCGTCCCTGAAGTCCTGCAAGATTGGTTGGTTGCAGGGTTTATGGTTCAGGGTTGAGGGTTGGGTCCTGCCCCCACCCATGGAGAGTCTATACTAGGGATCATATCAATAAGGGCTGTATATAACTATATCATGAATATTGTCCAACTGTGAATGAGTGGGGGCAGTACCCAAGGGTGGGGTTTAGTCTGGAGTTTGAAGTTAGGCTTTTAGCTCCCTGCACAAGCATGGAATATACATCTGCAAATTGCACTTCTCAACCTGGGGTCGTCTCTCATGCCCCGAAGAAGACCCAAAACCAACAAAAGATGCAGCCATGGCTTTGGGTCTTCAGGCTTAAGGAACCGCCTGATGCTCAGTAAGGATTGATGGAAAGATCGCTGCAGCGGCCCCAATATGCTCCCCTGAAATTGAATCTCTTCCCCAAGTAACGCTTTGGTGAAAACAGGGTTGGAAGGTTGGTGCCCCTAAGATGGCTTTTTAGATTGTGTTCAGCCGCCCATACGCATACATAGGTATGTACTAGGTGCTGGAGGACCTGAGGATTAAGGGCCCTTACAAGGCGCCCGTGTCTAAATCCTTCCGCAATTCCCATCAACCCAAAACACTAAACCTATAACTCCTCAAGCCCTAAATCCTGAACCCTGAATCCTGAACCGAAACCTATCACCATACGTCCTGAGACCCTCAAGCCCTTAGTCCTGAACACTACGTATAGCCCCACATCACTACAGCCCTTCAGCCCAATCCAAACGTTGACCTTAGAACCACTTACCTGGATATTACCCCGATCATGGAGAATCAAATCAAACAGAAAATGGAATATTGAATGAACACTTGGGCTTATTTGAAGATGTAGGCCTAGGGTTCCTTACATCTGGTTAGCAAGGAATGCAGGAAAGGATCCCTATAGTAGTCCCTATATAACCCCCTAATAACATAGTACTTCCACTCTCTTTTCCATTCACCTGTGCGTCCCTGTATAATCCCTACATAACCCTAAGTTCCACTTGATTTTACATGTCCTTTTCCATTTGAGTACCATGAACGATAACCCCGAAACCCTGAACCCTAAATAGTAATTTCCATGTTCTTTTCCATTCTCTAGTATATCCCTATATGATCCGCTATATATCCCCCATATAAGTCCTACATATCCCCGTGAGTCTCCATTGTCCTAGCCCGAGGCATATTCAAAGAAGCAGGCCTGGGCGGCTCCACGGCGGCCGCATGCTCGGCAACGGCATGATGGTGAGTGCACCATGATCTGGTCACAAGCCTGCTTTTCTTCGAGCCTACTTGACTTAGAAACGGTTTGTAGCGGCAATAACGGGGATTAGGGCGTAGGGTTTGGGGTGTATGGTGAACTCTGGCATGTCAGCTACAATGGCATACATGGACCCTGAGATCGTAACGGGAGACATCGCGCGAGTATTTGATGGAGAGCCCGTCCGATCCAGGGATGCGGCATCATTCCAGCACTCGGTTTTTTTGTCTGATTATGCAGATGTTGTTGCTGACTATAGCGGATGCCCCAGTCCAGACAGCTCACTCTTGTAGGATGGTTGCTGCTTCCAAAACTTGCTCCCGACTTGCGTAGGTTGCAGTTATTCGAGGACGAGTCTTTGGGTTTTTTGATTGAGGACGCAACACGTACAGAAACACCATTTTGTTACGGCCTCTTTGGCTGCGGAATTCTGTTTCTGCTGCAAGCTTTTGCCGTGACATTGTGAGATCAGTGACACATGCTTTGACTTTGTGGATTAACACTGGTCATTCTCATCCCATGTATGAGCAAAGCATTGGTCTGCATGCCGTGGTAGGTGCTACTACATGAAACGCACTCTAGTTTCCCCCACTTGAACTCTGTCACGGATGGGGGCGATGACGTTTGCGGAGGCCCCCCTGGAATGTTGAGAGAGACGTGGGCGGCAGGCCGCGCCGCAAGTGCCGGTCGACACTCACTCACTCACTCACTCACTCACTCACTCACTCACTAGACATCAAGTTAAGCGTCCTACAAAAGGGATGGGTATGCGGGTGTCGAGTCTAGCTAGCATTAGGAAGATTCAGGAAACTTAGCAGCTACTTTCAAGTGGGGTCCTAGTTTTACTCCCATTCCGATAACATGTGTCTCATCCATTCAGGGGGATTATAAGCCTGGCCACCAGGTGTAACTGGTTAATAGTCCCCTGAACCTTCTATTAAGTAGGCACTTCCGGATTTAAGGGAGTCACGGTCAGGGCCTGGAGATGTTCAGGGTTTAGGATTTGGGGTTTAGGAGTTCGGGTTTTCGGTTTAGGGTTTCAGGTTCAATGGCTAGAGAAATTGGTGATAACTACCGAGATGCTTCAGGTTTGATGACTGGAAGCTGATGCAAGCGAGAACAGCCGCGTACCGTCCGAATAACTAACAGCCTTATTGTCAAGTATGTTGAGGTACCCTATGTACCCTATGAAAAATAGCTATGCGGGGAATCCGGAACCATAAGACTGGCATTTTTCAAGTCTCTGCATTATCTATGGATGCGTTAGTGGTGGGGGGCTTTATTGTGCGTAAGCTCTTTTACTTCATGTCTACTTAGTACGGCAGCCAAAAGGAGAATGCAATCATACCAGTGAGGGGGGGGAGAGATAAAGAAAGAGAGAGAGAGAGAGAGGCGCTCACGGGCGTGGGTGTGCGTGTACACATACATAATATGTCACATATGTACTTTATATGCTTATGGAAGGCCTGCACTTCATAAATGCCCAAAAGGAACACTCCTAGTTGCAAACCCCAACCTGACCCCCCCTTAATCCTGAGCCCAAGCTCAAAACCCTAGCGGGAAACCGTACTCCCGAAGCTTCATCTAGTAGCACTAGACGCAAAAAGACCTATCATCCCCAAGCCCTATATGCATGCTCTATAAACATCCTTGGGCAAAACATGCCCCGGCCTCAAAGGGGATAATGACTGGCGAGAAACGGCGACACTCTGATCCAAATCGAGCTGTGGGTGTGCAACTCAACTCCAAATTCAGGTTCAGGGTTAGGCTTTGGGGTTTCGGGCTTTGAGCTTAAGACCAAACTCCCTCAGTTCTCTTCAGAATCACGCTGATACGGTTTACATAGCTAATGCTCTCCATAAACCGCATCAGGCGCGCGTGCTTGGAACAAAGGCGGTAAGGGCACATACAATGGGCCAAAGGTTCCAAATTCACTTTGAATCTTAACCTGCTGGGTGCAAACAGTTCAACGTGTTTTGGGATCTGGGGTTGTAGGGCTTTAGGGTTTATGCTCAGAGTGCAGGCTAGTTGTTAAGTGCATGCTTGAGGGAGAGTGTTACATGATCAGGGTTTGAAGTACCATAGCGTCACCACATGCTATCGGTATCCCACTGGTACTGGCTCAGTGTTTCCGCTTCAATATGTCACGAATGGGTGGATGGATGGAAAATAATTAAGGCAGACATTACTTAATCACCAAGGTGGTGCAGGTCTTATTTGTCCATGCACACTAACTATGAGAAACCTGCATGGATGCGGAGATTGAATGGTGGCATCCACTGCGAACCTAGCTGACACCCTACATCACACCGTTATAAATGATAAATTAACAAACAGGGGGGCCTTAACGTTGTTCTTCCGGGTGCAAGTGATTTCAAGGTACAGAGCCGGACCCCAATTCTGAGAAATGGCGACGTGGATTTCCAAAAGCATCTCGCTAAGGTCCTGCGGTGCTCTTCGCCTGTACCTTTTCATTATGAAGAAGCCTTTACTTGTTGACCATGGTGAATGGACCAAAACAACTGTCAACAAAGGAACGAACGAGATTCGTGCCGCACACTGATCTGCATGTTCCTGACTATCATTCACACAGAATTTGAAAAACAATAGTGTCCAGCTTACGGACGTATATTGGTAGGAATGGGGGAATGGATCCGTTATGTAATGCCTGCGTAGTCCCTTATAGTGATTCTTAAATGTTATGCGGCCGAACCCATGAAGAATTACGCAGCTTAACAACAACGCCATACATTTGGTTCTAGTCAACATCTTTGCAGTTTCGCGGTCATGAAAAGACCTCGCTTCGAAGTTTGCATTTTGTATGGCAATTTGGTTCTTTGCCACGGTCCGGTTGGTCCTTTGCTATCACCAATGCAACTGATCTCACCTTTTCTTTCTAGACTCCCGGTTCAAATCTCAATGTGTGACTTACTTAGAAAGCTTGGACTGACCAATTCATAGAACTCTCCCCGAACAAGCTTCTCCCCTCCAGCACATTCAAGCCTACATACAATTTACAATCCCGAATCACCCGTGGAGCACCCCACCACGGTAAACCCAGCATCCTTGTCTAGATATACATGCCTGACCCCTTACGCCTAACAAATGGGACCCACTGGAGGGCTCGGTAGAAGCTTGTTTTCTGTGGAGATTTAGGGTTTAGGGTGCTGATCCCATGTCCAAGCATGCTCACTCCTAACGTCTTTTATCTCCCTAACCCTAACTACAGCCCAAGCCCCGAGAACAAGTGACAGACCAGATGCTCTGGAACCCCAAATTTAAAGCCCTGCCCCCATGCACGAAGCTACCCCAAACCCCAAATCCTGAATTTGAATCCTAAACCCTGAAACTCTAGCCACAACAAACATCGTGTGGACCTGCACAGCGAGGAGCGCCCTCCGCCGGAGGCCGGAAATGTCGAGCACAGCCACAGCCTTGGGGTTTTAGAGGAGTTTGGGTGTGGATTTACCCGTACACCCAATTACCTGCAGCTTTATGCTTTGTACCTCAACTGGAGGTACTTAGGGCTAGAGGTACTGATTAGGGCCACGGTTCGGTGGTAGAGTTTGGGATTCAGGCTCCAGGCTTGGGGGTTTGGACTTGGGGTGTAGGATTTAGCCTTCTGAAGCTAGAGTCGTTCGTCTCGGGGTGTCATGGAGCTATCGGGGGCCTCCGAGTCGGGGATTCTACCAGTGCTGGGGCCATGTTATTTTGGTCCTTTTGTGTTGAAACAGTTTGTCGGGTACAAGGATTTTGAGATTTTTCGTATCTTAGAATTACTAGATTGTTTCACCTATACACACCCAATAAATCCAGGCTTTACATATCACTACACTGAGGGGTTAGGACCAAGCATCTCAGGTTTGGGGTCAGGACTTCTGTACGTACCACACAAGCTTACGCAGTCTCCTGGTTCCCTTGTACTAGCCACGAACCCGATAACTAAAAGACATAGTAGTCAGTCAAAAAAAGGAAGGATGCGAATTTGGGACACTCAAACTTCACACGTGGGGTGTTTGCTTGGGCCTTAAGATAACATGTGTCTTGCAAAAGATCTACGAGCAACTTCCGAAATCGTCGTACTCTATATACTGGGATGAATATTTAGTTGAAAAGATATGTCACACAGAGGTTGTTCTAAGTTACCCTGCATGATGCCGAGTACGAATAAGCATCCCCATAACTACCTTGTAATCCCCACACTTCGCTACAAGGTCCCAATCGGCCCCCTGTGTTGAGAGCCCCCTAAACCGTGAGCCTAACCTAATCTCCAACTAGAAGCCCTAAACCCCAATCCTTCATTCCAAGAGGTTGAGTACAGAAAGGACTTGTCAAAGGGAGTTTCAGGTGGGTAGTGGTCCCCACATTCATAAACGTTACATGGCCCTTGGTTACTTTCTAGTTTCGCCACATTAAGCCCTATATTAACCCGCCTGGCACCAGCCCTCGACCCCATGTGAACCTACATAAACGCTTCTACATCCCTGTCTATCTCCGCAACCCCTACTGCTGAGACCTTGTGTAAGGGTATCCACCTGACAACTGCCACCTGGACTTGGCTGCCGGCAAGAGCCGCAGATTGGAAAATTACAAGCAGGGCGTAGCCTTCGGCATTTCAAAGTGTCAGGGTCCTTGAGGGGATGCATAAGAGACGAGATGTTGAACCTTGCATTTTTGTTTAGGGTGGTTGAATCTAGTATGATTAGAATATTTCTTATATACATCCTGTTCGCAGAAGGAGGATATATGTGTACTCTATATTGGGAACTGTAATCTAAGCACTCAAACAGAAGACCATTCAAATGGGGAGCTATGGTTGATGAAAGAAAAAGAGTTTCCCAGACTAAGGAGTAGGGGATTACATATGAGGGGGTTGGGAGTACTTACCACTAGTATTCGCAAAGTTCACATATGTATAAACGATCTTGCAGGATTTTGCCAATTTGGAGGAGAAGAGATCCTACTGATACTAGAAACTTCTGCGCGACCTCCGGATCAAAAGCGGGGTACTCAGGTTTATGAAGGATATTGTATATCACCCGCATGTAGGGCTGCAGTGGGTTGATAAAAGCTCCTGAAAGTCCTCTCCACAGCTAAGCCTCACCTAGTCAGGGTTTAGTGTTTAAGGTTCTGGCCCCGAACACCACCAGCTTTCGGATTTAATATGAGGACTTATACAATAGAGTCCTAAACTTTAGCTGTTGCCGGCCTGAGGCACGCCAAAATGCAACATCACCAACATAGATGAGACAATATCTTACTCGTCATACAAGACACTGACTGCTGAATCAGACCTTGAAGGCTACAATGGCGGATTCTCAGGACAATGTGAAGCAGTACCTAGCTTGCCCTAAGGCTTCAAATAAGCCCAAATAGGTGTATTCAACAAGCGAAACCCTAAACCCTAGAGTGCTTGTCCAGCAATCACCCGGTTACCTCCCTCTCTTGTAAAATACTCCCAAGGCAACGACCGCAGCTTGGTGAGCGATTTTCTACGAGGGTGTGGACCTTGCTGGATCGCACAGCTAAACAATCAGATACTGCGGTTTAGGGTCTACGGTGTAGAGGGCTTAGGGTTTGGGACTTATGGATTTGTGACATTCTGATTGTGGCTTAGGGTTTTCAGCTTATTGGCTTTAAGGTTGAGACGATTTAGTTTAGAAGGTTCAGATTTTAGTGACATACTAGTAGCTAATAGGGGGATATCTGATGTACGGGAATGATACGTAAACAAAAGTGTATGGGTAAGTCCTCAAACCGATCTAGGGGCATTTTCAAAGACGAAGAGCCTCCAAGTTGAGAATTTACAAGGGGCTATGTGGCCCAAGGGCTTGTCCGGTCGACACTCACCCATGATACATGCCCTAGTTGTTGTGTGTATATATATATATATTCATCTGCTTACTTCTGGCTGATGCAGGGTGTCTTTTGGGAACTCCACCGTGTACGTAGTTACCATGGACTAATAGCAAGTAGTCTAAGGGTTTAGAGTTGTGGGTTTAAAGCGATTAGTTTTTAGGGCTTACACGCCCGATTTGCCAAGGGTTTGAGCATAGATTCTTGTTGATAATGGCTCGCCTCATTTGTCGCAGATGGGCCCAGTAGGCCCAAGACTCACCCAATTAGTCCAGGGTTGGCATTGTGTTTTGGGTTTAGGGTTTTGAGTTCTAGTTGGCCCAGGAATCCAAGGAACGCCTAACAACATGCAGAATAAGAGCCACGGTAATGGTTGCCTTAAGAATGCGTTATGAAAACTAGCAATCCAAATCCCGTCCGCCTAATACATATCGTAATGAAAAGCCTCAAGATAATGCCAATTGTGGGAAGGACACGATCGAAACTCTCAACCCTCAACCCTCAGAGCCTTAAACCCTATAACGATTCCAGTTCTGGTCATCCCCGAGCCCGGTGTTCGTGGTTTGGGTTACCCGCTTGCAGCGTAGCTGTAGGGTTTCCGGGCGTGGGGCTGCTCGTTTAGGACTTGCCCTGAACCCTGAACAGCCGCTGAGGTTGAGTCTTGCATCTATTTGTTTCGATTTGCAAGTTTTTGAAGGGCTCTACAGGGGTTCGGAGACCAATCTTGATATCTGGACTTGGTATGTTCCGGGGTACTGATGGGCGTTGAGGACCATGTATGCAATTTTGTTACTGCATTTCTCAGTACTACAAAACGGCCTCGCGGACCGTGCTTCCAACTTGAATTCTTCATTAAGATCTTCAGGTATTGGGACCAGAGTTCACAGCTTGATGTGATATTTTCAAGGGTACCACAGGAGGCTTTCGGACAGTACGTGACATCCGAAGAGGCCTTTCGGCCATGAGGGTATGTTGCATTCTGCCTTTTCAGTGGCGTCAACAGGCCCTTCCCTCCTCGACTTCAAACTTATACAATCCTTACTCGAGGAACCTTGTCCCAAAACCCCAAAAGCCTAAACTCCCAGACTGCAAATAGACCCCGAACTCTAGATCTTGAATAATACATAGTATCAGACGTTCATGGATAGTTTTCAGAAGGGTAAAAGTAGCCCAAGTAAGGGTATATCAAATATGCATAGTAAGCCTACTCATGCCCCTGCTTGAAAATACCCTTCAACCTGAAAGTAAGCGGCTCTAGACCTTTTACCTCTCATTTACATCAAAGCCAGCCTAAATACCTCTACAGCTTAAGCCTCTTCGCGCACAGCGCCCAGGACAGTCCTAAGAGCCTTTGAGCTAAAGCCCTAAAACCCCAGCACCCTAAACGCTCTAGAACCCCAAACCCCAAATCCTGACACACTCTACATCCGAATGCCAAAGCGGTGCAAGATTTCCTTCATCCACTGTAGTGGCTTCCAGAACTGGGGTCTAGGCGATGGCGTAGTATGTGAGGCCCTGAAGGATCTGATTCACACCCAAGGCCATGCAGACCTGAAACTAGGGGTCTTACTCCTGCCGTAGGCACCTTTGTGTCAGGGGGTTACTGAATGAGGATGTGCAAAAATTAGCCGACATCTTAGGATGCTTAAGGCTCAGGTTTAACCTAGTTGGAATTATCGGCCCGTTTGTTAGGTGTAAGAATCCCAGGGGCCCTCTTTAGGGGCCAGTCGGGATGCTAGATTGAATCCAAAAGCCGGCCACCCTTAAGGGGATTCTGAGATCTAAGTAGGCCTCACGGGTTTGGGATTGCTGGCCGACTGATTTAGAGTTGATGGATTGTGGGGCTTAGGGGTATGCAGGTACAGGCTAAAGTGAAAAAGCTAAAACCATATGCCACTAGCACGGGCCCTCTATCCTGGCTGTCCTTGTACCTAGTAAATACCCTATTTCTCGTCTACATTTAGGACTTATATAGGAGTTCCTGGACCCCTCACAAATAGACTAAAGCCCCAGATTTCCAGCCTGGGGTTTGAAGTTTAAGCTTTTCGGGTCTAGAGCTTCGCGATTTTAATTCAAGGCCTACCGCCAAGGTTTTGGTGAGGCCCTGAAGCTATGTTCAGTCACGTTTCAGTTGGGGAGATACTAGATAAGTACCCCTGCAGAAGGCGTATGTACGTCTTCTTCGTGAAGACCGGGAAGAAACAGGAATCTTGTGCCAATAGAGCTGCCTAGTTTACTCCGGGTGTGTACCCAGCTCCAAACAGAAGTAACAAACCCCAAAAGGAAGTACATAGGAGCCCCAGGGTAGAAGATTTACTCCATCTTTCGCTGCCAAGCAGGTTGCCGTCGAAACCTTCTAGCCGGGCTCCGTTCTGCTGGCTTGTGCACAAGTGGATTTGCGTGGTGCCTGAAAACCTGACCCCTATGAACTTGCTATAGCTGGTTACATCAAGATCGCCATCCTTCGTGGCCAAACCAGTCACCATCGCTCCAAAATCATGCTGCAACCTTCTAGCCGATCCATGAATTGTGACCCTAATCTTCTTTTATCCCTGCAAACAATATGGACGTTTTGGCCAGCTAACACCCAACATAAGGACCCTACAGGGAGTATATGAGTGCGATGGGGGCCAAGTCCCCTTTTTCGTAAATGCGAGCAGGTGGTGATGATATTTGAGATGGTGTGGGGGATTGGCGTTTCGGGCCAAGGGCTTCGGCACATTCTAATCTCTACACAGCAGCAGGTAGCACAGACCACAAAATGATACCTGATTATGCGCGTGGGTTATTCCGCAAAGCTTCGGCCCGTCAAGTGGGACCTGGCCCAGAGAGCTGTGCAAATAGGGGGAGATGGATATAGGGACCCCTACCCATGCACCTCCAAGTACCTTCAAACCCCGAACCCGTATTTGAACATGTCTCCCATCCAACCCCACATAACACCCAAAACGCTTCTCCCTTAAACCTAAAGCCTGAACCCTCAACCCATGCAACCCTAAATCCTTTGCGCTGAAACAACCCCCAAATACTCTACAAGTTTGGGCAGTCGGGCTGAAAGAACTGGGATCAAGGTTTTGGGTTTAGGTTGCAGGGTTTAGGGTCTTACCATAGGGCGCTGAATCCAAAACAATACTTACTTTAGGGTGGTCTAGCTCCATGAATAGTATCTACTTTGGGCTGTTTGGAGGCTTGGGGTTGAAATAAACAACAAGACAACGCACAACGCCAAGCTGTGGGTTCTGAGGCTCAAGCTCTGCAATACGCATCGTAGCATTGCCACTTAGCCTCGTGACCGCCAATTTCAGTATGCACCCACCCCTGGAGCTGTAGGTCCAGCGGGCCGAAAAAACTCTGAAAAGTACGTACTCGGCTCTGGCCATCTTACTTTTGCTAGATGCACGAATCTTCAGATTTGTTTGCCATACCTCCTAAAAATTATTGACCAACCCCTTGTTCAGGACCCCCCTCCCACCTCTTAGGGACACCCCGCCCCCTGGGGAGATCAGGTGCTACTTGGGTGGGGCAAATGGTTGTTCCCATGAATCCCAAGAACCTCAAACCATGTTAATGCAAAGTACCTGGGGGCTGATATATCCTGTGCTCAGGGATTGAGAGATCAGAGTTTCCTGGGGACTCCGGGATTTATGGCTCTTTGGCTTCGTGGCCTACTTGAGGACTCATACGTTGTTTTTTTGGGGGTGGCATACTGTACTCCCTTCCCAGGCCTATTGGCCTAGAGAGATGCAAAAGCTGGAATTCTCCCAACATGAGCCCAGCACTACGCTGGGGAAATCCCTGGATTATTGCCAGGCTCAATCTTTTGGATCCTTTACGTAGGGGGTCTTGGCAAATGACCTTCAAAGTGTGCCGCTTCATCCTTTGCATTACCTTCCTGCAGAGGTACGGCGGATCTCTAAACGACACAGCCAGGACGCGCAGGTCGCCAAAAAAACGAAACAAATGATCCTTTCGGGAGGTGTAGCAGGAGACCCACAGTACAAAAGTATAGACGACCCCTTACCTGGAGCCAGACTTGGGGAAAGAAACGGTTGAGGGTTTAGGGCTTTGGGGTTTGGGCTTCGGTATAAAAAATGTAGAGGGCTTTGGCTCATCGTGGCAGTGATCCGCCTCATGACTCCAGCTTCAGGCCTGCATCTCAAGCTTCTACGCAACAGTTCTGGTGAATGGAACACCCGGGAGAGAGCCTCGTGCTTGTTAATGCAACAGCACACGACATTCAGCGTAGACAAGTTCCGCATCGCAGCAGGATCAGCAGGCAATGAAGCCATGTAAGCAGCTGCATGAAATAATACACTTCTCTACAAAAATACGTCGTAGGCCCGGCATACAAGAATACCACAATTGGCATCTTGGAGCATCCCTAGTGAACACTACACCCTACACCTCCATTCCTGCCTGGGGCTGGTCGTGTGTCAACAGAATCCCGATATCATCCCTGCATGGACGGCTGGACGGACCATTACAAGCCATTGTCCTCTTGTAAACCCTCTGTATCTCTTAGCGGTTCCAAAATTCACTGAGTAACCAGGGAAAATATGGTGGAGAGCAGAACCTCTTGAACTCTAAGCCCGCATCCCATCCAGCTGTTTGGGTTTTGGGGGGTGAGATGCCTGCAATCTCCGGAAGAGCTGCACATGCAGACCAGGAACCGCCTGTGATTTTGTGTTAAGCTTTGGAGCTCAAGTTTTTTGTGAGTGAAGCACCTTTGGGTTTGGCTGTTTGGGGTTTGGCTTTGGGTTCAGGGAGGTCGGGGTTCGTGGTGTGTAGAGCCCCGCTCATCAAAACGAGAGAGCACGCAGTTGGCATCTTTCGCAGTGTGCTGGGACGTCAGGATGTACCACCAAGGACCTGGAAATACGGAACTACCATCAAGCCAAGGATGATAGAAGCGTGTCAAGCCACTTAAGTTGCCAAGCTGTTGGAGGGGCATCCGTCAACTCCTTTTAGTCTAAAAGGTCAGCATAATAGATGTACCAGCGTGCTCTTATAACCCTCGGAGTCCAAGTGCCCAATTAGAATTTTTTGGTCCCAAATGATCTACAAATGTATTACGTGGATATTACAACCCTTTTGGATTGAGGGTTTGGGGGAGCCATGCCTTCCCGTATAAACACCTCTCCCTAATTATCAGTATGACCTATGGCATCGTACCTGAACAAAAATGTCGCGGGGTGGCAAAGGCTATCGCTAGGGGAGCCAGTTTGAACACAAACGCGGTTACCTACTTGTCCTCAAATCTAGTTGCATGCCCTAAGCCCTAAACTCTGAATCTGAAACCCTGAATTCTGAATCTGCAGCCCTGAACCCTTACCCTGACCCCAGACCTGAAACCCTAAACCCTAAAGCTTAAACCTTCAACCTCAATTCTAAACCCTTCTTTACACCCTGCATGGTAATTCTCCTTAATAGGGGCGGGCCCCAATATAGACCCAAATATACTAAAATCGTTCTGATGGGGTCCCCCAAAAAGGTGCCCCTGCTCTTTGGAAACCCCCAAGGCCTATAAATTCTCCATTATTAGGGGTAATAGTTCCCTAATCCTATGTATTCAAGCCCTCAACCTCCGAGGTTCTGGCTGCCGAGCGAAGCATCGCCTCTTCACCGCCAAAGGCGACCTCACAGCCGCCCGCCCAAACGAACGTGGAAGTCCAATTGTTGGTTTTCTCGGCGCCTTTTGCCATGAAGGTTTAGGGTTCAGGATGATGGAAGAGGAAATATGGCACCACCATACATAAACCGTTGAAATTCCATGATTCTATCACCCCTATATATATATATATATGTATATATGGCCGTGTGTTTGAAGGGGCTATGCCGGAGGCTGTGTCAATTGGGGGAGGGTACAGGGCTAGGGATTGAGGGTACTGAGGCTTATGGCGCTTAGAGCATAGCTAGGGGATCTTTGGGTATCAAGCTTCTTGGTTGCTGGCGCTTAAGACTTCCGAATCTTTGCGCTTTATAAGCTTCAGTGCTGTGAATTCCAGGTAGGCTCTCTACATAAGGTGTCCGGGCCCGGGGAAGCAGAGTTTACATACATGTAAGGCCATTTGCACATCTTACTGGCAGTCAAGGTGCCAGCTCAGGATGGTTGCAGACCTGCGCTCTAAAGCCCATGCTGGTGATGAATAAACTTCCTGCATGACCCCACTATACTACAGCCCTGTAATCCGTAGGGTTTAGGCATACGGGGGCATGAAGGAGCTTGTCCATCAACATTACCTGCAAAGAAGTTCCGTGGTGTATAGTGTTCATTGAGATACGCAAGGTTTAGGGTTCACAGTTGTCAAGCGTGAAGTTACTGGGTGCCGTGTCCTCACCTAACTAATTAAATAAGGCTCATATGAGGCCCGTATGGGGAACCTAAGAGGTATACAAGGCCGTGTTAAACTCATTTGGGAGCTTTGCCCTGAGCCCTCGACGCTCAACCTAGAACTATTCCTCCATACTTCCACAATATGTTTCCACACGACCCCACCCCCAATCCAGCACCGCTAACCTCGTCAAGGAGTTCAATCTTCAAGCCCAACCCCCCTCCCTACATAAAATTTGAGGATTCGAGAGGGTTCCAAAGAGTCTATGGGGCCGCCCTCTTGCCCGATACCTGCAATCAGGATTTGCAGAAAATGCATTTGTTGGGGTTTATATTTGGGTTCATGTTGGGGCCCAATACATCCTCATACTGTAGTTTTGAGGGAGACCGCATGCCTCGCCAGCACCAAGTAGCTGCTCTGGCCTGCAGGGATACATATAGGGGGCATATAGGGATGTATAGGATTTCGGCTTCAGGGTTTAGAATTAAATTAGGGCTTTGGCTGGAATCCGAAGGATTTACGAAGTCCGAATTGGGATGGGATTTGGGGAATTGTGGGCAATGTGGCTGGGCTTCAAGGTGTAAAGAGACGAATGCAGGTTGGAAGATTGCGGCTTGCAGAGTCTGGTTTGGGGATTAGGGTGCCAAGTGTAGGGATGGAGCGCAACTCCAATAGTGCGCCCTTCCAGGAATTTGGTTTAAGCTTGAAGGTGGGCATTTGCTTGTGGTAGCAATGGCTTAGGATTCGGGGGCTTCCGAAATGGTAGCCCTCCTTGTATAGCCTCATCCTGCTTTCTGGAGCTTTCAAAAGCATGCCAAATTACACCGAACACCTATTCGTTGCCGTGAGTTTGTGCCTCTTAGTCGAGTGGTATCTTTTGCGTTCTAGGGTTTGCGATCCAGAGGACGTCTTCTTTTCTGTTTTGTTTAGAACCTTCTTTTCGCCTCTGTCATACTGAGCACCCCGGTATGTCCCTACAAGACAGAGATCCCATGTAAAGAGATCACCACTCTGCATAACCTACATAAAACCTGCATGTCTTTCGAGCTGTGAAGGCATCGTCAGGCAGAAAGTAGAGATGGTGGAAAGCAAAGTCCTCGAAGCCTTCAACCAGAAACCCCAAACCTTATGAACCCCAAACAGACAAACGTGAAAGCTAATACGGACATTGGGGATCACGGTCCTAAATGAGAGGTACCTTCCAGCAAGAGAGGTCTTCCTCATGCAGAGCCCCGTATTATGGGCTTGCATGTTAGTTTCGGGGGGCGCAAGTTATCTAACAGACATCCGATCCTTCAAGACATGGCGAAGGCAAGTCCCAGTCCCTGAGTTTGGGCATGCATGCTGTCGTCTCGTGCTTCCGAAAGGCCAAGAGCAAGTAAATCTTGCAAAGGGGCAAATGAGGCTTTTGAAGGCGAATCAGAACCCAAGGTGGCCTCTACAGAAAGCTCTCCTTAACTCCACATGGCCGCAATATAACCCTCATATGAGCAGACGTAGTCACCTAAGATTTCTTGAAGGATCCTTAAAACCAGGGCTACTTTCAACCTCAGGGGTGCAAGCATGGAACCCTCGACCCTGAGCCGGAACCTCGAACCTTAATCCCCATAGTTTAGCCCATAATTCTCAGATCTGCTGCTAGGAACCCAACCTCTAGACGGTGGAAAAAATGGGATCCTGGTGTGCTAGGTTCATGTCATGTAGGGTTGTTAGTATCAAAGGTATGGCACTGCTGTAATGACAGGTACTCTACTTACCCAAGAAAGGATTTTGCTAGCCGCTTTGCTGCAGATGGCACATACAGGACGTCGAAATCTTTACATTACACTGGGGCAACCACAGTCTCATGATTGCTGTTGGCAGAGTGGAGAACTTTTGGACATGTGTTGCGTTGACTGGATGTTTCCAATGTCGCGAGAAATGCCTCGATATGATCGCCCTAGGCCCCAGACCTGGAACCCTGAACCCCAGGTTTTGTTCAGAGCCACCTTTTACCTAGATTGCAAGGTAAATGCTATGTTTCCTAGGAACAAGACACTTTGTATCATGTACATTGGTAGGCTGCGTTCAGGATTTAGGGAAAAGGACCCTAGACCCATGGCTTTGAACCTGGTCACCTGCTGTTTACCGTGGCTATTGCTTTTGCAACCCTGCGCGACAGACATCCTCTTTCTCGTAGGTGCCTAGGAATATGAAGTGCATAGGGGACTTTTGTATACTTTATAGGCGCTACAAGACGGAACAAGGAATCAATTCCCTCATTTTCGATATGAAGCACCAGGCCTTCAACTCTAATCCCTGCACCTTAAAGCCCAAACCTAAAACCAAATACCCTGAACCCTAGACCTCTCAGGCCACAGTGAAACTAAGGCAAACATAGAGCCTTGTTGGCGGCCATGTTGTACCTAAACTGCCTGAACCTCAAACCCTAACTGTCCAGTTACGAATACTCTCAACAACCGCAAGCAAAGGATCATGTTGTACATAAACTACTTGAATCCAAGAGCCTACTTGCCCAGTTTAGAACAGCTTTCAAAACGAAAACAAACCCACTTGGGGACCATTTTGTATACAGACTAGGCGAACACTGAACCCTAAAGCCAAACTGTTCTCTTTAAGAAGATTTCCAAACCCAAAATGAAGCCATTTTGAAACCGTCTTGTATATGTAGACTACTCAGAAGCCCTACTGTAAGCCCTAACTGGCCGCTTTAAAATAATTTGAAAACCAAAGCCAGTTTGTGACCATGTTGTATATGACCTACCGTGCCGAAAACCCTGAGCCCTACACTGTAACTGGGTCATGTTATGCATGAGCCACCGTTCCCAACCCCCTGAATCCTACACCCTACCTGGCCAAATTGCATTAGCTTCAAAGCCAGAAACACAACCTTTCGGAATCATGCTATACACGAACTGTTCTTTACCAAAACCCTGAACTCTAATACCTAAGCGGCCAGTTTGCAACCTTTCCAAAATTGAACACAAAGAAATCTTCGTAACACGTTATACACAAACTACCGCGGGTGAGGTCGGGCGCGGTATTGGTAATGTGCTCAGCGCTCGACACCAAACCCTGGGTCCCAAACCCTACACACTGAACCCTGGAGTCTTTGCCGAACCTCAGAGCCGCATCCGCTCCACGTGGCGGGGCAGCAGCCGCCTTCTTGCAACAAGTGTTACCATGTCCTTGAGATGGGTTCAGGGTTTAGGGACTAAAGGGGGTAGGTACTGGAGGACCTGAGGGAATCTTGGAAATGTTCGGGATTACTAGGCTGGCTACTCCTTTGGACCACCCTCTCTATAGAAAATTGTTAAACGTCTACAAACACACATTTGAGCGCGTGAAGGCTCATAGAACTTAGCAACGATGTATAGCTGTAAGTAGGGTTGAGGGCTTGCGGACATAGCTTCTTTAAGTGATTTACGGTTTAGGGTTTAGGGCTTGGGGCTTAGGGTGCAGTGGCTTAGGGTTTACGGGTTGGGGGCTTCGGGGTTAGAGGTTAGGGATTTTATAAACTGAAAGATCAAAAGCACCAACCCTGGCACTGAAATGAATAGCCAGTAACGAACTATCAAGGATACTGTGCATAGCTAAGAAGGCATACATAAGTATACGCCATGTCAAAGGCAGCTGACGCTCGCTACAAGGTAAACTCTGGATGCAAGCTGAATGAGGATTATGCGGGTTTAGGGTCTTGAACTCTGTCCTGGAACACTCCGAGAATGAAGAAAAAAGTAGTCTTTGCTGTTTATGGCTGGCTTATAACATATGCAGTTTACAACCAACAAATCAGGGCATCCACTGGATTATGCTAC
Source organism: Symbiodinium pilosum (assembly GCA_905231905.1). NCBI lineage: Eukaryota > Dinophyceae > Suessiales > Symbiodiniaceae > Symbiodinium > Symbiodinium pilosum. The sequence goes on from CAJNIZ010019347.1 coordinate 86,053, forward strand.
GGGTGAGTGTTCCAAAGCTGTAGCAAATTAGGGTTATAGGTATCTATGCCCTAAACCCAGACAAGTTTGGGATCTAGACTGCAGGTGTTCAGGTCAACGTTCGGGGTCTGGATGCTGAAATGCTTGGAATAGTCCGGTCACGCAGTATTGTTAGGGTCAATGGTATTTTGGGGCTGTTTGTGGGACGACCCGATTTCGAAGAAATAGTTTGGGATTGTGTTGCTCTACAGCTTCATGGAACGGCTCATGTGCAACAGTGTCTAGGGCGGTTTAGGGGTGCAGGTTTGGGGCTTGCTGTTTAAAACGTGGAGAGCATCATATGAGCCTTATGCGAGGGTACAGTACCCACCTGAAACTTTCTTTGAACCAGGGGCACCCCTGAGGAAATGTCTATGAAATGGGGTTCAGGTTTAGGGCTTAGAGCTCGAGATCCGGACTGCGGATTCGGAGTTACCGTGGCCCCCCTGCAGGAAGCTAAAATAGTGGCCCGAATCCCCTTAGCCTTAGAAATTGTCGAAACGTTCATTCATTTGGGTTCGGGTAGGGGTTTTAGATCCTAGTCTATCCCTGTGTGGAAATACGCTAAAAATCAGGAAGAGAGTGGTTTCGCAATGCGGCTGATGCTTCTGACAACCCCAGATTAAGCAGGCAAGCTTGCTAGCTGGGCATTAGGTGTACACGACTCAGGCAAAAAAAGCGCGTGTAAAGCAGTTGTAAAGCAACACCTCCAGCGCATAGGGTTGGCCACCACATGTTCCCCCCTGAGCAGAAAGCCTGACTCCACCACACCAAGCCTGCCTGCTCACGAAGGGCAGTTGCTTTATCCAGCTGGCTAATCTCCTTTAGGCAGTTGATGACTTACAGCAAGTCTGCGAGGTTGAGGTGTGATAGAATCATAGAGGCGATTCTCGGGGCCAGGGAAGAATCTCACTTGGACTTTGCCAATTCTCTACAACATTAGCACTTGAACACTTTTGGGGTTCCCCTCTCTCGCTTTAAGGAAGCCAGAACATGCAATCTTTTCGCGGGGGATGAAGCAGCAACCAAGGAAAGAGGAAGCTTAGCCCCCGTATTCGCAGGTATAGACGGTAAAACTGTAGGTAGTTGAGTTTACAGGTAAACCGGTAAACCCTGTATTTGCAGCCTTGCCTTGGGATCTGCCGACAGGGGCGGCGGCTGCGCACCTTCGTTTCAAGGCTCAGTCAAACTTTAATAAATTTAGCGTTTAAGGTTCTGGTATGTGCCCTTACGGTTTGTACTGTTGGGTTTGGATCCCAACGCCACGGAATACAGTAGATAGTCTAGCGCTTAATCAGGGTATTTGGGACCTAAAACACAAGGGTACAAACTTACAGCTTGTGAGGCACGCGAAATCAAGAAACCAAAGGCTGTGGGCTGGGTTATGAGGGTTTGGAGTTTTGTGATGTTTCTGGTTGGGGGTAGGTAAGTCGTGACGCGAATTGTTTACTGATGCTGGGACGTGTCGGAGCAGACACTTGGCAACCACCTGCCTCCCTCACGAGGTAGTCTTCAAACTATATGTCTAAGCCCTATTGCCCTCAGCCCAAGAGTCTAAATTACAAACTGCTCTTGACCTTATATCTTGAACCGTCAACCATGAACCCTTTGCCATGCCCTCCACACGGCTAGAGTGACAAGTATGATGGGGATGGGGTGGCGGTCAGGACAAGCCCTAAGCCCTAGACCCAAAAAATTTTTAGGCCTTTGCCTAGACCGGGGTTGGAGGTGGTGATTACTTGGCCAGTCTAGGTGGACGAATGATACAGCCCTGAAAGGGAGGCCCCTGGAATCTCCCAATAACCCGAAATTCCTGAAGCACCCGTACTTGGAGAATATGTAAGCCACAAACCTTATCCCCGACCACTGTTTGTCCTTATACCCTAAACCCTATATATCCCTACAACCCTTTTTACAAGCGCTTTTCTTCAAAGAGCCTACCTTCAGGGTGTCAGGGTTGTCCTGGGCCTTGTAGGGGAAAATTTGGGCTTTGGGGATTAATCGTGGGACCTCGTTATGAAGGTCCAAAGCTTTCTCGGATTTAGGTTAAGATTCTCCCGCACCCTCAACCAGCACCTATGGACTCTGGATCTTCGATCCCGAAGCCTAAACCTTAACTCTTAAAAAAGGTGCTATCTTTGAGAACCCCTACTGTTCATGCTCCAAATCCCGAATGTACTCTAATTCCTAAGGTATAGTGCGCTCTAGGTCATGCAGAATTTCTCTCATCCACCAAGGAACCCTCCCCTGGCCTGCAGCACCTGCACCGCTGCCCGAGTGATTTTGCTGCGGCGTCGGAGGGCCCAGGGCCTGCAGCGGTTGGGCCCCATTCAAGGGGCTATTGGGATATGTAAAGTTTAGGGTTCAGAATTTAGAAAGGCTTGTGGGACTTCGTAACAAATCAAGTATGGGCCGGGGTACCTCACTAATGGTATATATTCTCAAGTCCAGTTAGGAGGAGTGATGCAAAGGTTATGATGGTTCCGAGCCTAGTTCCAAATAACTGTTAACTAAGTCTCATGGTTCTTCAAGTATTCAACTTTTTTAACACGATGAGCATCGTTCAACGTCAAAAGATCTACACCTACTTTGCAGCCACGGACTGGCTGCAACCAAGTATTGAAATCGGTGGGTAAGGGGTGGGTTTGGGA